>JANHFX010012205.1:36052-75846 GCA_027560015.1 Chloroceryle amazona | reverse complement strand
GGTGTCGGTCCGCGCGACCTCCCCGGGCTCCCTTCCTTCCCCCCTCCCTCCGCCTGCGAGGTAACCCGGCACCCGCGGACAGGGCGCGGTGAGGGTGTCAGAGCACGGGCACTGATTGCCCAGAGGAGCGTCCATCCTCGGAAACATTCAAAAGCCACCTGGACGTGGCCCAGGGCAACCAGCTCTGTGTGGTCCTGCTGGAGGGGGGGAGGCGGGGGGAGGGGGTAGAACAGCTGACCTTCAGAGATCCCTTCCCACCTCAGCCGCTCTGTGATTCTGACAAATCCTGTAGAGCCTCACTCGCAAGCACCAGCGCTGAGGATCCCCCTTTGCTTAAGACTTCCAGGATTGCGCTTAAATTTACGCAGAGCATTACAGTCTGCTGTTGCTGCTGCTTATGGCTTTATGGTGGAGAAGGTCTCTTAGGGCAAACTTTGATTGCAGCTAGCAGGCCTCCAGCGGAGAGCTGCCTGTGCCTTAAGAGAGCGAGCAGCAGGGAGTTACATTTAATACCTCCTCTTTTCAGTTCTGACGTTCTTTCAGCAAGTAACAGCAGGGCTCCGCTACTATGCTGTATGATCTTGCTCTGTTAACTAATTTCTCCTTGTAACAGGAATGCTTTTGCTTGCGCAATATTTAAAAAAAAAAAAAAATAAAAAAAACCATCATGTGTCTGTAAAGCCTGGTAGTTTAATGCTGCTGTAGTTTTAAATCATGTTGGTTTGTCCTGCAGAATGCTCTGCTTGTGTTCTGATCTAATTTGTATCTTGCATAATTTGAAAAGATAAGAAAAAGCATATAAACAAATAAACAAAAATCAGAAAACTGTTGCACTTCACTTTTTTTTTTTTTTTTTTTTTTGATGAGCTGAGTGGCTGGGTCTCCATGATGAAGACAGACAGCCTGGTGCTGCAGTAGCATGGCCTAGTCTACTGCAAGTGTTTATGTATCTGAAGACACTCAGTCCCACTTGATAGAGATTATTATTATTAGGTACATTTGTTATTGTTGTTGAAATGCTAGCAGAAAATGTATGTTTGTTTGTTCAGAAAATTTGAGGTTTAATTGCCATAGTCTAGTTTTGCTACATGTTTTGGAGGATTCATTTTATGAAGTCTTTAGTTGCCAACAAAGTATTTTTCAGCCAAGTCCTTATTATATTTAAAGAGAATAGATGAGTGCATAGTTTTTGAATACAAGACAGAGGTGTGGCCTCTCTGTTGCTGTCACAAACACACACAACCCTGCCCATATTTCTTCATACTCTGCTTGAAAACACACATGAGCTTCTAGACAATCAAGTTGTGACCTTGTTGCCATAGATGTCAACATTGTTATGGACTTCAGTGGGGGCTGGAGCTGGAAGCAAATTTACAATGGTGGTTGAAAATCAAAACTAAAATGCCTTTTGCAGTTATTATACACTTGTGAAGTATTTTACTGGGACAATTTGGTAATGGATAAACATGGAAAACAGATTTATGTTTTTTATTTCCCACCTTGCTTTAACGAATTACAAAAAAAATAAAATATGCATATTGTGTCTTGATGTTTTCTTGACTAATGTAATATAAAAACCAGCAAGAAATTACAACAAAATATTTAAAGTTCCTATATAAATAAATGTAACAGTTACATAGCTGAGTTATGGAAACATGCTCAGTCATGTATGAAGGGTTGTTGGTTGCCCAAAAATGTGGAGACCTAAGAACTTTTCTAAGAAATACTAAGGAATATAAAGGTCCAGATAGGTAAATAAAGACTTAAAGATCTGGCAGATGCTGGTAGTCTGATCCATTAAGATAATGAGACAGTCTTAGCTCTTTTAGTTATTTTCAACTGGTTGGTAAAATTCTGCATGTGAAGTGAATTCTTATTGAAAGCTTTTATGCCTGTCACTCAGGAAAGAAGCATTATATCATTATTTTTGTCCTCAAATATCTGTTTAGTCAAGCCAAAACCACACAAACATATGATGCTAACTTCACAATTTATAATTCTTCCAAAAATTTGTTGGTCTCAGCCTTGGCTGGGTTAATTATTGGTATCTAATAACATATTTTCCCTTGTCCTTCAATACCCCATTAACTTTGTGACAGTGTAACTCTAGAGTATTTAGCAGTAAATTGTGGGTTTAGTTTTATTTCAGCAGATTTAGATATTAGTGGCTGTCTTTCTTATTTAATTTAAAGTTGGAAGTTGTTAATTTGCACTCAGATGAAATGGCACAGTATACAGTTAACAGCAGGAGTATCTGGAAAAAATGCAAATGTTTAGTTAATATTGTTTAGTGATCTAGAGGAATTGAAATGCTTTTAAGGTAGCTGCTGAAGTTATTGCTAATACTATGAAATACTGATAAATATCAGGGTCTTGATTCTCCTCCTTTTCATTGTGTTTAGAAGTGACACAAACTGATGTATCAACTACTCTGTAATTAATTCTAATATTGGGAAGAATAATAAATTTCTTCCTATATTCAGAAGGTAGCATCCAGGTGTTAGGAGACGTAGTATGAGGACAAGAGTAGATTGGATTTTATATACCTATTTGCTGAAGGGTTTTTTCAGGTACTTGAAAGGCAGGATCCCTGTGGCAGGTTGCTGAACTAGATGGATTGCTGTTCTGATACAAAAGAGCAATCATTTTATTGCTATACGTCACTAAAAAGTTACAGAAAGCTCAGTTTCATGAACTGACAGCATTCATATCCTCAGTGATTTATACTGTCTCTGTAGTTATCCCCTGAACTGGGCTTCATTTGTCCCCCTCTGGGTTTCTTCTGGCATTTAGGAACAGACACATTGCTGTTCCTGCTATCCTTATGCTAGATATGCTTTATGACTAGATGGAGAAGAGCTGTTTTATTGGCTTTTGGCCACTGGGAGCTTTTTGCCTACTCTGGAAAAATTTCCAGTTTGCTGGCATCCACTGCTTCACCCTCCTTTGTCACTACTGCAGCCACAGTTGTGGCCAGTCTTGTCTTTACTTTGTGACACCTGACACTGATTATTCCTCACCAGTGCCAAAGGTCCTGTAGGAAGCTTCCTGGCAGCCCTGCCAAGTGCACAGCATGCCCCTGAAGTGACATCAAGAAAATAAAAAGTCCCCTTCTTTTATTTCCTCCTCTTCAACAATCAGTCTGTTTTCTCTGTCTGCTGCAGCTGCTGCAGGAAGAGGCTGTATTACCTTTGTGAACTGTTGAAACTTGTAGCTAACTGCTGTGAGCCAGCAGGTTTCAAATGTGAACTGTAGTTCCTCATGAAGATCTTATGCTCAAGATGGTCAACTTTGACCTACCACATGGCACTTCAGTGATGATTTACAGTCCTGTGGGTTGAAAAATGGAAAATAGAAAGAATAATAATAAATAGCATGATAATTTAATGGTATTAAATTATTTTCTTGTCAAAGTCCTAACAAAATACATGATAGACTTATTTGTGTAGTTCCTGTAATACTTGAAATAATTCATATGATACTGTAGTTCCAACGACTGTCATGAATGCTCATTATATTTGACAATGTGCTAATGTGTTATATCTGACAAAAAGTCAGGACAATTCAGTAATTCCTCACTGTATAGAACAGGAGTTGTCTTGCTTTGTCAGACAATAACATACCAACGTCATGTCATGTAGAAAAAGTCAAAGCATGTGCATCCAGTCAAGTAGAGTTACAAATGTCTAAAACTCAAGGGAGAAGAGTCAACAATTACCAGCTGCTCTGGTTAAATATTCTTTTCCGTGCTCTTTTTCATCTTTTTGATTTTATTTTTTTTAAGGCACATTATTATTATTACATTAATATAATTCACACATGTCCTGCCATTCATTGGCATCTAAACACTAGTATATAATTAACCGACTATGTTGTATGAGGGCCTATTAATTAAGAGTGAATTTGCTCCATCCTATCTTCCTTTTTATTTTTTTTTCAATACACATTAGTCCCAGTTTCAGCCCTTATAGGCAAGAGGAGACCAAATAGTAAATAAAATGTGTAAAGCTGATGGAGTTTGGGTTTCTTCTAGATGTAGGTCAGTGGCTCTGATGCAGCCTGTGGCTTTATCTTGCTCAAAGCAATGGAGAGGAGTCATCAGCCAAGCTATACTGACAAAAGAAACTCAGTCTGAATAGATTTTTCTAATTTATAGCTTACATTATATATGATATAATTTATAAGTAAAGAAGGCTGTGAACTGGCAAAATACTTTACCAGTGCTGCCCTGCATCTGACTAGAAGTTCATCTACTCAAATATGTCTCCAATACTGGCCAAAAGTACATTCTTGAGAAAGTGTAAGAACAGGACAAGAATACAGTACTTTCCCCTAACACTCTCCCTCCTCCCTTTTTCCTTTTTCAGCCCTGCAGGGAAAGACGGTTTTCAGTCTTCGGCTAACTGGTGCGGTGGACACATAAACCTCAGAGTTTTCAGACAGCACCCATCCCATGTTTCAACGCTTGTTTGTACTTAGGTTATTTCTTGTGACTTGCTGGTTGTGCTGTCAGTGTTTAAATGTGACAGGTCAGGACTCATTTTGTGAGGCACATGTCTGCATAGAATGAAGGACAGCTATTGCCCTGAGAAACTTTAAACCTCTGGTTTAACTAGGCAAGACAGTTTGGAAGGCAAAAAGACACACATCATGGTCTTTGATGCTCTAAGTTATGCACTAATTATAAATATATTCCTGAAGTCATTTCCAGTCTGGTAGATAGAACATTGCTGCAGAGTCACGGCAGCAGAACCCTTCATAGCAATTTGAAGCTGAAGGAAATTTCCACTGCCACAACACTCAACCCTCTTCATAGGGAACAGAGAGAAAGCATTTGATTGCTCTGGGGGAAGAGTAGAGCATGCTGGCAGAGTAGGCTGCACATCCTTGGCCAAATGCTGCCGCAAACCTCACGGTCAGTAGAGAAAGGGATACTTCTGAGGTATAGACTACATCCAAGGCAGCTCTTGGGCCCTGGGAGAAGGCAGAGACCTATCCTTTCTTACACCTACCCTGCTGAAGTCAGGCTTCTCTCCCTGCTGAGAAAAGAATAGCGTTTTGGAAGGGACAGGGGAGTAGAAGTGATTTTAACACTTGAATTTTCAAAGGATTCTAAAATAACTGAATGCACCAACAGCAGGGTCATATCCATCAGCAGAGACAGAATAAATTTATTTATATCTTGCTTTTACCTGCCCAGGATGGGTCCATATTTCTTGTTGATAAATGCAATCTAAAGTGCTTCACTTACAACATGCTTATTTTAGAAACTCAGAAAAGGGTTCCTGGCCTTATTGGAATAACTACTTGACTGTGTTGCCCACTGAAATTCATGAGCTACCACCGCATGGCTGCATACTTGAGACGTAGCTCAGTTACTTTCCCAGGCAATCAAGTAATTTGTTAGTCATCAGCTAGAGTTTATATATTAATGAACAAACTCCCTGCTGTTAAGAAGTTAAAAAGTTTTCTCAGTTGGATAGTGTGTAAAGGATAATTTGCAGATGAGCTCTGGTCCGTGAAAATCCAAATGAGCGATTCTTTATCCTGCAGGGCAAGTGGATAGGCTAATCAGTACTTGAGCAACCCTCAGCTCTTTAATCGGGATAAAAAGGTTGATACAATTATGGTGCTCTTTCTATTTATTTAAGAATCTTGAAAGTGTTACTAGGAAGTTATCAGTCTCTCCTGGATGAGAAGAAATGATTAATCTGCATGCAACTACCTAGGAAAGACATGCAGAAGTGAGTGAAAATGTCTGAGCTCTTATCAAAAGAAAGACAACTTTCTAAAATATAGTTAGTTACACCATGTTCTGTTCCGTTAATGAAAAGAGATAGGAAATAAACAGCAGAGACATAATTTTTCCACATGCTTTCACAGTTTTCTTATTATTTGTCATTTGTTCTTATTTTTCTGCCAGTACAGGTACCCAAACTATAGCATCTCCCTTTGACATCAAAGGGATTTGATGAAGGACTGCCCTGATCTTTCTTCCTTTCATCTGTCTCTCCTTGCTTCTCCACATTTTCAAGTGGATACCACCCAGTGACAGCAAAGGCATTTGAAAGGAGTGTCTTTGCTCTGTTGAGAGGCCTTGCAGCTGACAAGCACACAGCTAAAATTGGATCCTGCTGATCAGTGGGAAGATGGCCTGGGTATGGGTTCATAAATATCTTCATAGGGGCTCTGTAGTGTATCACTTATATAACTATAACTGTTGCTTAATTTGCCTCCAGCTCTTAATAGTTAATCATGCAGTTTAAGAAATCATATAATTAAACACCACAAAGTACAAATATCAGGGTATTCATCCAATACAAGTATGGTAGGCTTTAGTAGAATCAGTCAAGTGGCAGAAGTCCTGTTCCACAGGAAGGTTCAAAATTAAAGAAAATAAATTATGCCTTATTAGATGAGCATTAGAACCCTCTGCTTGTGCCTTTAAATTGTTTTGTTTTGTTTAATTTATTGAATCTGGAGGTTCTGTCTTGTAGGTTCCCAAACCCCAGGTCTTTTACATTTTTAGCTGTTTGTACCAGAGGAAATCCAAAGAAGCCCAGAGAAGAGTCTCCTCAGACTTCTCAATTCAGAGCCTGGGCATAAGCTGAGCTATCAAAGGCTTCCAGGTGCTCAACTAGAAGACCAAACAGGACGTGTAGCTTTCGAGCTCATGAAAGAGAGGATGGCCCTATTTCCACAAAGCCAGCAGGCTCGGAAGCAGCAGGCGTTGGAGTGGCTGCAGTCCCTGACATAGGGGAGGCCATATGGTGGGGCTGGCTTTGGAGCCATGGGTCCTGGGAGCTTGCACTCTCCTGCAGCCTGCCAGGTGAAATGGTGGATTTTCTTGCAGGCCTTATTTCTGAAGTTCAGTGGAAACCCTGTTCTTTGCCTGAGAAATATTTCTATTTTGACAAACTAACAAAATGCCCATAAAATTCCTGTTTTCCTGGAAATTTTTCAACCACCTTTGAAGAACTGCACAAACAACAATGAAATTGGGTTTGTTTTAACATTGTGGATTAAGCCTGCATACACTGCTTCCACATCTGATGCCTGATGAAGGATGCAGGCTTCCATGGGTATTCAAATGTAGACCCAGAGTGATTCCAGTCCACTAGAAAATTAACATGGATCTTGGGATGCTGACAAATAATGCATAATTAACAATCAGTTCTGAGCACTAGATACGCATATCTCAGGTACTGTAGTTCTGTATTCCTGTGGATGAAGGTCCACCCCTTTTTACCTAAATTTACTCTATCAATAGAAAACCCCTGAGAACATCACAGGTTTCAAGCATCAATTCCATTGCTTAATATCTTTAATCAGATCTGTTTCTGTTTCAGAACTATGCTAAACTTTCCATATTCACATCAATGGGCCTAATATATGGCTAATTTTTAACCTACTATAGTATGCAGTGATAAATCCCTAAGTATGAATATGTAGAACAGGGTAGTCTATCACTAGTAAATAATAGTACAGAAGACTAGACTGATGTTGAAACCTTCTTAAAAATTGCACTTGTCACTAACCTGTATTGAAAGCCAAATCTTGCAACACACAAAGCCCTGCAAATCTGGGAGTTGATGCTGCTCAGCAGCTTACTGGAGGCAAGTACAAAGCTACAGAATCAAAACCCTTGCTTTTGGAGAATGATCCTCTCACAGAAGCAACTGCTTAGCTGTATGCTTTAATCTACGTCATTGTACATCATTCAAAATATTCAGAAAAAGTCTGTCTTATGTCTTCTGTAAATGCCATTAGCAATGTCAGGCTGTATCTCTGCATTATTATTAGCAAAAAGATTAAAAAAAGCATCTCTCTTTTCTCTAACTCCCATTCAACACTTTTACTGTTACCTTTTTAGGTGTTCTGTATTTAATATTCAATGGAAACAATTCCCGGTGAAGCATTTAGCATCTATCTGTCTGCTATAAGAGATACCTGACCTTTGCTCTGTATAATTTACAACCTGGGACTCCTGTTAAAAGAATCGTACATTGATGTAAAATAGCCGATTATAACACTTACTGATTGAATTGTTTTACTATAATCCAGTGAAATTAAAGCAGTTTGGCACAAGTGAAAGTAACTGTGGCAGCATTTGTGTAGGGAGACAAATTCAGGTATTATAGAAATGCAGAAAATACAAAGAAACTGAAGAGGCTGTGCTGACAACAAAACACCTCATTAAATAGAAATGAGCCTCTGCTAGATCTGGGACTTGTTCCCTCACCTAATGATTGCAAAGAACAGGGCTTAATTTATAGTTGGATAAGTAATTATTGAGTATGTGGTGTAGATTCCCTACTGTGTCTTGTACAGGTTTAAGACATGGTCGCAAATTATGACAGATTTAGGAAATTTCCCCTTTCAGAAATGATCCCAAAACACAACAGCTTCTGTTACTATACCAGAATTTAAGCAGAGATGAGGCAGAAGCTCTGTTCTCTCACAGTTTGCTGTGGCTCAAATGAAAAGCTTCACTAAAGTTAACACCATTCCTTCAAAGACTATATACTACTTGCTTTCTTTCTAAGAAAATGAAAAAAAATAGATTAGCTGCTGAATTATTTCAATGATAGTTACTAAAGTATGGTTTTACAAAGTCTAAATGTAAAGCCAAAAAGACTTAAGCTTGTGGTAAGGAACATTGCCAAATTACTGCTATTAACAAACTGTACTCTGCAAATTAGAAACTCTTATCAGATTGCTTTGGTCTGGGAAAGGGTGTTCATCATTGATCTTGAAGTTAACTGGAGCATATGGCTAGTGGCATCACCTTGGATGTACTCCGACTCTGCGTGTGGTTTTGGGCCACCACAATGAATCATCATAACTTGAACACAATAGGTTTTCTACTATCATCTCATTGGTTTTCAAAATACCTCTCACCAAAACAATTTCCTTTTTGTGTGGCTTTCTATGGGGAAACACATTGTTCCTAGAAGCTTTTAGGGCTCTGTAAGTCAAAAGTGATTGCAGCTATGGAAACTATGCAGTGTTTCTTCTCATGAGAAAGAAAAATCCACATATTAGATATTTAGATAAAGATGAAAATAGATGCCTGAGGTTTGGGCACTGGTCTGGTACTCAGAAAATCAAGTTTCATTTCTCTTCCACTAACTCTCTTAAGCTTGTTACAATGAACAAATATAATCTTTTTCAGTCTCTGAAGTGAAGACAATGCTTTTCTTCCCAACCTACAATTTATCTGGTCTGCAAACTTCAATTGTCAACTCTTTGGGTATGTTAATGAGTGACTGACTGTGCAGAGCCTGGGACAGTGATCTGATTGAGACTTAAGGAATTCAGCAGAGTTCAAACAACAGCAGCAGCATTACTGCACGAGTGAACTGCTGTAAATGCTCATGTAAAGGACTAGTTACCCAAAGATCTGCCCTTATCGTGACTGTGTTCAATCATAACAACCATTTAATGCCTATGTCATGTGTTACACATAGTAGGCACATATTAAATTAAATGTATTTGGGTTAAATGATTTGCTAAATGATACTTGTTGCATTTTATCTGTCCTCACTCAGAGCAGTTTCCCACTGATGTTTTTCCACTCCAAATAACAGCGGAGTAACTGCTGAACTAAAACAAGAAGACAAAGAATTACTCTCTGTTCTAAAGTTACACACGAGCTCTTTTCTGTATAGTATTCTTCTATCTGTCATGCCTTTGACAGATGTTTGACATAAAAAAAAGAGCGAAAAGAATTAAGGATTTAGCCAAAGATAATTTATATTTCAAAAGAAATTAAAGAATCAGAATTATTAGTAATATTATACAGTGAAATGTAGCTAAACTAATCTGCTCTTAAGTCTTTAGCCAGTATATATAAAGCTATGATTAAGTTCCACTAATTTTCGCAATGTGAATAAAAAATGCATAAGGGATATATCTAAATAAATAAAACTAAAAAAAAATCAATTGTTTTGATGTGCTACCTTGGATTCGAGAGCGGTAACATCCTTTGTCCATATCCTGTTGTGACTATAGAAGGAAGTTTTTCAAAAGGAAAAAAAAAAAAAAGCTGACCTTTTTATGATTTTATTAACTTAGACACCAATGACAATTAGAAATATGAGCACAGAGGAAAAGCAACAATGTTTACTCAGCTCCCGTTTATTTAATAGTGGTTTTATTTTGAGCTTGTGATCTAAGGTGGCAGAATTTGCTACACAAAAACACTGCTCATAATCTTTACAGCTTTTGTTTTCTCAGAAAACTTTTGTAACACTCAGTTACCTGAATCCTTTTATCTTTAAGGCAGATGTCCCACACAGGTGATTGTGCCAAAAACTAAACTACCGGTGGTGAGGCCTGAATTTCAGAACCAGGTGAGAATGCATTCTCTGAAAAAAACTGGTTATTCATCGTGTCACTAAAGCAGGATCCAAAACCTGTAACCACTTTCTAAAGTCTCTGCCCTTAGGTTTTGATTGTAGTTGTATAAACACAAAGTTCCCAAAGTTGCAGCAATGACTTTGAAGCCAGAAATTATCCTGTATTGTGTGTATGAGAACAAAAATAAAGGTTTTATTGTTTGAGTCAGAGACGCCTGGTTCTTCACCCAAATTACAGTGTTGCCTTGAAACCAAGGAAAGGATTTTATTGATTTTTCTAGTTCTGATGTCACTTGGCATGTCCTTTGACATTCAGGATCATCTCTAAGGAGATGTTTCCTTTGCAATTCACAAATCTAAACAATAAAATGCAAGTTCTCAATTAAGTTTCTGCTGGTAGCCAGCCTTTGAAGTTTAAAGCTACTGAGCTTTAGGCTCCTGTATGTCAGTTGACTTATCTGTTTAAGATAATTAAGTGTGGGTTTAAAGTGATAAGATTTATCTAATGGAGAAGATTGTGTATAAACATTGAATTGGTGACTGGCTTGCTTCACATTAACCAGGAATAGGTTTAAGTTTAACTAAAATAACTTTTAAATTGGAGAAAGTCTATTTAAATTATAGTCAAATTATTGCTGCAACTTTTGCATATAGACAAATCATTTCACCAACTTAAAAGTCAGTTAAAAATGAGGACTGAAGTTTAGTCTCCATGATCAGACTTACAAATTAAGGTACCAGCTCCTCCTTAATTTTAGCGGCATGTAGGAACTCCCACTCCCAGGTGATTGTGTTGCAAACCATACCACTGGACAGGTAGAGACTGAAGTCTCCTGGATTTTTTATCAATCTGTGTCTATTCGACTCCTGTGAACCTAAGTGGCCTTTGAATTTGAGAATTGTCCCCTTAAGCTGTTGAGGCATACAGTAAAATTTACCCTGTAACTCATCTGAGCTTAATTCAGCCATCACAGTGGGATATATCTTCATAAAATTCGGTGGAATTCTGTGTATTTGGAATTTGTGTACTTGCAACTCGTCCTTAACTTGAAATGGGAGTGGGCTTGTTTGCTTACTCTGCTGTGTTGGGCCTGGCTTGTCAAGGTCTGGCTTCTGTGATGTGAGCCTCTACTGTTTTATAGAGTATCTTTAGAAAATCTTCATGTTGTGCGGTTTTTTCACCTCTGCTTCCCTTGGGCACAAGCAGCACAGTGGCTTACTGAACTGCTCCTTCTTTTGCCTTGAAGACTTATGTTTAGCAGAGACAATCTTTCAAATTGCAAAATATGTGACATTTGCGCAATGCCATGGGTCATTTTTGTGTACTGCAGAAAATTGCCCTGTGGATGCTGTTGTACCAGGGAATTTTCTCTCAGAGCATCTAGTCAAAAGGGTCTTACTAATTGGTAGGGATTAAACCAGAGACGTAATATGGCAGGGAAAGTAAAGTTGAAAGTGCCAGTCTTTTAAAACCTGTATTAGTTGTAGTATAGCATTCTAGCCAGGACATGAGTATCCTGCAATCCCCACAGGACCTTCAGAAAGATATTTCTTAACACTTCCCTTGCATGTTTCCAATACATTTTCTTTTTTTTTTTTACCAAGAGTCCCAGATAGCCATGGTGCTATCTGGGTGCATGTATTCCATGACAGGACCTTCAGAGGATGGATGAGTCTCAAAAGTAGCCATAAGTATTAAAATCATTACTTGAGAGGTGCTTAGGTGCCCCAGTTTTGGAATAACATCTTGAAGTTGTGGATGCTCCATCACTGGATGTGTGCATTTCAGGCCCTACAGGGTATTATTATCCTACCACCCTCCTCTTCCCACCTTTTCAAAGGAACCCCAAAGAACTGAGGACAACTATTGTGTAACCACCTCAGCAGTCTGTCATACTCATTTCCTGTATAAGATGACATATTGTGTTCTCTGAAGGAAAGAGAAGCAGAGAAACCTCTGTTAGATGCCCAAAGCAGAAGCCAAAGCCCAATGCCTGCCAATGCTTCCTGGAGATGAATACAGGCAGAAATACTTACCCAGAAGGGGAGCAGCTTGAGATAACTATGCAGCTTAGCCCAAGTAAGAGGATCTGCAAAACATTTGTCAGCCATTGACTGGGCCATTCTGCTGAGAGACTGTCTCATTGGTTACTATATTATCTGTATTGAAGGAAGCACTGTGGCCACAGTAATGGGCAAATGTTCCACCTTGTTAAGCAAGAGACAAATACAGAGCAAAGAGGTGATCCCTCTCCCCTCCAGATTTAGTCTCTAAATATGGTATGAGGAAGCAGACAGTTACAAACAGATGCAGGACCACAACTGTGAGCTACTGCTTATGGCATGAGACAGCTCTTGCCTTGTAATGCTATATAGATACCTCTATAACTTTACAAGAAGCAAAGCTAAGGACGTTACACTTGCCAGTAATGTGAAGGGTACGTAAGCATTTGATATTTCCAAGCTTTTGAGGCTTAGGTATCATGGAACAGTTTTTATTTGTTGATTTTCAGTCCACACTGTGAATTTCCACTTGTAAGAATGAACAGTTAGCAATGAATGGTATAAACTATTTGCAGTATAGCATCACTGAGGTTATACCAGTCAAAGAGTAAAATACTCAATGTTCTTGAGAACGCGCTTTTACTTCTACAAAAGATAAAAAGTGGTATCTTAGAATTAGCAGTCTGGTGAGGATTAAAGTCACCTCTTGTGGTTTTCAAAAGTATTTTTTTTGTTTTTTCAGCTACATGGAAAAGACACGTTTTATCATTGTTGTATATCTGTCAAACTTCAATACTGCTACAACTAGATTTATGATATAACATTATACCTCTGGACATGATATATTCTCCAAAAATGATTTGCAGAAGTAATCTCTTCCAATTCAATAGTGGAAACTAGGTAAATTAGTCATCGTACAACTACACATTCAGGGCTATAATAAATTACTAAGAAAGTCATTACAAAATAGGAAATAAAAAGAGTCAGTGTTGAGAGAGTTGTCAGTGTTCTTTATTGCTCGTTCTTTGATCTGTGTTTCCTGGAGATCTTCCCTCATCTACAGAAGCAAAATGTAAATGTCTTGAAAGTACAATAGTACTTAGAGTTTATAAGATTTTCAAAAGCAGGCAATTTTCTGTAGGCAGATCTGTGCTCATATATAGAAAATGTTGAAACTCAGAAAAGCTGAAAGCTTGGATAAAGCAATTTCCTAAATGTCGCAGGTAAATGAGATCTATGTAAGAGACCTGAAAATACAGAAGGCTGATTCTATTCAAACATGGGCTTAAGAACTCTGTCTTTACAGCACACAAAATGGCTGTTTCAATCTGACCTGACACGTTTGCCTCATCAGCAGAGCCTCATAACAAGGCTACTTAAAATTCCCGGAAGATTCGTATATGAAGATGCAGAAGAAAACAAAAGAAAAATCTGTTAGAAAGTGTGAACTTTCCAGTGAGCTCAAGTACCATGACCCTCTTTAGGAGTGGGAAATACCTAGATAGTCACTGACTAAATCTCCCCATTTTATTGTTTTTATCTTAAAACACCTTCAAGAAATGGATGTGTTTTTTCCATGTCCTCTTTTCAGAGAGATTAAGACAAAATGACTTGCCAAAGTTCAGCAGAAAGTCTCTGGCAAAGAAAAGAATTTGTTGGGTTTGTTGTTTGTTTTTTTTTTTTCTTACGTAGGAATAACCACAATGCTGCTTATTGCACAATGTTAGTAATTTTCTGGACAGAGGATAGAGTTAGATTTTATGAAAGACAAAAAATTGGATTAAGCTACTACTGCCTTGTATATCTTCAGCATTTCAAATTTGAGGCAGTAATTCAATTTGAGAAGAATGTTCTTTTTATAAATGGATTTTCCATCCCTTTTTAATCCTCGGATATTGTTTGGATTATCACATTGTTCTTCTGTCATGCTGTCTTTTTCACTGCATATACTGAAGTCAGCCTGCCACTGCCAATCATGGAAAGATTTGGGGCATTTCCCAAAATACTGTTTTCTTTTCCTGAGTGACAAGAGCCTCTAGCTGCTGTGATTTAGCACATTGCCATTCCTTGAACTCAGCAGAGTTGTCCCACTTTATACCAGCTGGAGATGGTGCTGGTTATTACTGAAGAGCTTGTTCTGTTGCTTTTGCCAGTAGGAGGTTACAGCACAATTGGCAAAATTAATGAAAAAATTTACATTTTTGAAGTTTTGGAAGTAACTACTGATCTCAACCAAATAAAACCTTTGAAACAGCATAGTACTGGTTTTAACTCTTTGATTTCTTTCATATGGTACGGACACCCATGAGTGGTTTCCCTGTTTGAAGTTGGATACATGGTAAACAGCCATGAAATTTTAGAAATTTTAGAAAGTTTGTGAGCTTTATATTTATCTGCTTCAAGTGTCTGATTCCATTGTGGTAACTGTACTACTCATGCTAAATTTCATTGAGACAAGAGATAGATGCACTTAGGTCATAATTTTGCACCAAGTTCTCCATTGCTTTACAGCAAACATGGAGTCACTATTTCTGTTGAAGTCTCTGCAGCTGTTTATGTCATGGTGTAAGTGTTCTGGCTGTGCCTACATGTTCAATGAACAATCAGAATGGAGAGTCCTGGAGCTGAAGCAACACCACTTTTCTGTGGCTGGTCATGTTGGGATGTGTTGCTGCTCCTGGGTAGGCTGTTGAAAGCCAGTGCCCTTCTGGCAGGCTTTTAGTAACTTGCAGGAGCACATTAATCAATAATACCAAACGAAGCAACAAATATGGCATTAGGCGTTCTGTCCCATTCTTTCTTAAGGTGCTAGTTCAAATGATGAGGCGATAAACTGAATGTAGTCAAACTCCTTGGCAATAAAAACCAGTCTCACTGGGTAGGCAAGAAGTAGCAACATAGAAGGAAAGCCAGGAAACCAAAGTTAGAAGGTTTGATTCCTGGACTCTCAATCCAATATCTCCTATATTTTCAGAACGCAATAAAAACTCTGACTTAGTTTCAAAGTCATTAACCGAGATCGTATGTCAGGGACTTGAACAATGAAACAATCATGTACTTCATTGTGTCAGAAAGCCAAATCTGAATAGGTTGGATGGGCTATTCTGTGTCTGTGGATGGAAGGCTAAAGGCACATTACATTTCTGATCTCCAGTATTCGGGGGTTTTTTTGGAATATTATTTTCTAGCAACTTTGAAGCACAGAAATAATATTTTTTGCTAAGAAATTGGCTGAAAGATAATGATCTGTCTCAGCTGCACTACCAGGTTAACATTTAAAATGAGTAAAGATTATCTTCTTGACTTTTTTCCTGGGCTGATGAATTTATGTCAGACACAGAGATAAATTCTTCCTAACCTGAGAATTCTTGTGGAGTAGAGATTCAGAGGGATGTCATGATATGGAGTTTTTTTCAGTACTTTGTCCTAGTCACTAGTATTAAGTCTTTCAAAATATCAATGCTTTTTATAATATCAGATATTAAACAGTGAGATCTTCTATTATTCTCCAGAGTTCTATAATAGGCAAGGCTCATACATTGCTTATTGATAGCCATAATTCTCAGGCATTCAAAAGCATGCAAAATGAGAATAATTTACCACTTTTTCACATTATATTTTGTGTTACCCTTTCTTTTTGAAATAAATGAATATTGACTTGATTTTATTGTGAGCAGGAGAGGATAAATATTAAAATGTTTTCAGAGCCATTATTACCTGAGACATTTCTTATTGAAAGTTTAATGAACTAAGATTTTTCCCTTTTGCACCTTTTTCTCCTGGACTTTCCTGCAAGCTCTCCAACCAAGACATTATTCAGGATCATATGCTTGCTCATTACAAAAAACTGGTCTGCCAAAGGTATGTACAGTCTTTAATGACAATATCTATATAGCTAAAAGATTAAATCATAGTCAAGGGTATATTGTATGCCCTTATTTTTTGCTGGCTGCTGAATTTCTTCCCCTTTCTTTCCTCCCTCTTCCTCTCACTAACTCAACAGGTATAGGAGGATTGAAAAGTGAGGCACGGTGCACCTTAAAAGAGATAAGTAGAACACTTCATTGGAACTGTAACCTTGTCTTAGGAGAAGCAATCTTAACTATTGAGAGGTGTAAATTCTATAAGCAAACCATTCCACAAAATGACAAGTTCATATTAGGAAGAAAAATATTATTTAATTTCCCTGTATTATTTTAATAACTTTTTTTGGTTAGATGTATGTGACTGTTGACTAAAAGGGAAGGTAAACGGGAAGTAGAGCCGGAATTTGCTTAGTTAGGAGAAGCCACTGAAGAGTAAGAGTGAGGCTACAGCTTTTGATCAGTCCTAAATAACCTAGAGGGAAGTTCCTTTAGCATGTAGTCATGTTTGTGAGGGCTCTTCAAATACTCTCCTTCCTGCACTGTGCTAGAAAGAAAATTTGGTATAAAAAAATGTCCTCCATCAGTTGTCTGGAGCAATGTAAACTTCCTGGTGCTTCAGGTGAATATGAAAACATCTGGAGTTGAATGGTTATATCTGTAGTTAGATTACTGCAAGACTTCCAGTCCTTGGGCTCCCAAGGCTTTCTAACCAAACAATTCACTGATGCTCACACGCAGTGAGCTTTAGAAGAACACATAGCTGCTGAACAGTAGATGAGATTGCTGCTGCATTTTTTACCAGGAGATTAATCCTGCTGTCAATATGCAATGCCAAGCTCAAATCTAGCGCATCTTTTTATTGTGGTATCAGAACCACTATTTAAAAGTTTCATGATCTCTACTGTGTTGCAGTTCATGACCATACCACTCACATTGGGAACAGGAGGCTGGATTGCTGCAGTATACTTTTGTACTTAAGTGACTTTTGCTTTTTTCATGGCTAATGTCACAGAAACAGTGAACTCTGAGGACTGTAGAAATCACATCCTAGTACATTACTTATAAATGTACAGAAACATCAGGACTAATTAAGACTGATATACATAATAGAAATCTGTTTTGTTCTTAACTCATGAAGCTTAAATCAGAGAGCGAAGATTAAAAAATGAAAGACAGAAAACAAAGATGTTTTGCAGTCTTTTTGTCTATTATTTTCTTAATGCTCAGAAGAAAACACACAGAAGATATTCTTGGCATAAAAGGAGCCAAGTGCTTTGTTCCCAAGCACATTTCAATTTTCGTTTTTCTTCAAATCTTGGTGCTTTTTGTCTGTAGCAGAATTCAGTCAAGCTGAAAAGAGCTTCTCACAGGAGGTACTAATCAAAATTTCTAGTGGCTAAAATTTCTAATTCATAGGTGTCTCACCATCTGAAATTATAGTCCTAAAAGTGAGATGTGGAGCACACTAGAGTAGGAATCTTTAATATTAAAACACTTATTATAGTGCTTCATCATTCTTAGGGGTTTATCTTACAGAGCTAAGCTTTTGCGTACATAGTAAAGACTGCAATGTTGCCAACATATCAAGGTTCTCTTCTGTTCATACCTTAATGCTCTGAAGTGCTGACTCACCACATGTTCTTTACATCCTTAGAAGAGATGACAGGATTTTGTGCATCTGAAGAATCTAGTCAATGTTATCTAAAGGCCTTCTCCAGTGTCCTTCTAAATATTTTCCAATCTTTTTGAAATACAGCTGTTTTCTTAAATACCACCTATTTGACTTCACTCCAGTTAGCCCTGCATGTCTGAAACTTCATTTGAATACTTGTACAAACCCCAGTTGCTGTGATGTTTGGCTGTAATCACAAGTGTGTTGGATGGAAATAGTCAGTGTACATCAAATGAAACTGGAATACTGATCTTCTCCTAGGTGATTGCTTTTCACTCCATGGTCCAAAATAATATTTCTGTATATACCTCAGTTATATCCATGTATATGCAATCCGACATACAGGTCCATGAACATCCATACCATCTCCTGGGTGGACACATGACTTAATGAAGACTGTGCAGCAGCAGAGTGACAGGGGTTGATTCCTTAAAGCTCGCTTGATTTAACCTTTTACAATGAAAACCAAGTGACTGAATAACAGAAAATGCTGTGTGTGTAGAAAACTGCCTGTGTAGTTGTATAATCAAATAACTCCTATTGCTAGAAAGATGATGAACTGATGACCTTGAGCCTAGGGAAAACTTGAATATCACTCTTAGAGCATCACTTGGCAGCCTTCCCTGTTTGATAGCAGCTGTAACACTCATCCCTGAAATACAAACTTTCTTAGTAGCCGTAGATGCCAATACAACATTAACACAGCTTTTCTTAAATTGTAAACTAAAATTAAGGTTAATAAATGTAGCTGTACTGTCTCTTATTTCTATACCTAAGTAAAAAGGGGTGAAAGCCACAAAATTCAGACCCACATTTTATACTGAGCCAACAGCAGCACTGCTGAGGCACTCATCTTATGCTTTTACGTACATAAAGGCAAGAGGTCAAATCCCCAGTTAGTGTAATTGCAGTTAGTGACATTGTAGTTTGTGAAACTCAACTAACTTCACTGTTTTTAACCTATGATAGCTTTTGAGAGCTGACTGTTGGCAAAAATAATAGCAGGAAATAGGAACAAAGTATAATACATCACTAGGGAAACAATAAGATTTGGTGGTTTGCAGATCTCCATTATTATATAGACTGATGCTACATTCCCACAGAGAATTCAAGACCTTGGGATGATCAGTTTCATCTCTATCCATTTTCTTATGATTATTTGTGATGTTAGTGTCTCATTGGACTGAACTTTCTTTTTGTTAATACAGCTGCTGTTGATTCATGTGCACCAAAGAGTTTGCATACCAGTGTTAAATGTGAGTAGTTTTGCTTTGCTTTGTTTTGCTTTCAAAATAGGTCTTGCTCTATTTGTTTGGTTTGGAAATACTTGTCTACTTTTATGTTAAAGGTGTTCTAAAGAGGCATATATGTGCCAAAAATATGCATTGCTGTCATTAAGAAAACAGTATCTAGTATCTAGTATCAAACTTTATAACTGTATCTTTCACTTGGTTCATGTTTGCACAGATACATGCCAACTTGCAGACCATGGTACTCTTCTCCTTGATATACATACTTCAAGCAACATGGTTGTTGGAGGCATAAATTGCTTTAGTTTCCCAGTCTAAACTCAGACTAGGCCCTTTGAGTTGCTAATCCACACTGTAGTTTTCATTTCCTTAACTGCTTCACGTATCTCTGGGCATCAGGCATACCACAGTTAAAACAGGTTTTAAGGAATGAGAACATTACACTGGACCTCATTGCCACCTCTTGGTTGAAGCCTGCAGTACCCAATGTATAAACAGCCTCTCTTGCCTTTCCTTTGTTGAAAGGAAGAAAGACTGATGAAAAGCAACACATTCATCCCTTTCCCTGGAAGCAGAGCATTCACTTTGGAATATGTTCGGCTTTCTTCATTCCCCAGGTTGTAAGGCATATGCTACTTCTCTGTTCGATAGTTACGTACAAGGGAGCACACACTCTACACAGAACCCCTTCATTGCAAAATGAAATTTTAAAAGCTGGGAAAAGGAAAGCTTCTAATTTTCCACACTGCATGCATAGTGGGAACCATGTATCGGAGATCTGCAATAGCCTATTGCTCTGAGCAGTGTATAATGCACATGAACGCAAAGACAGATCAAAGGCAATGGTGAGATGCAGTCATTCAAGCAAGGTCCACAGAGGCCGAAAAGGCCGACATAACTCTTGCCCATGAAGATTCAGAAAAAAATGTATTAAATGAGATCTTCAGTACAGAAGAGCAAGAGAATAAGTTTAGGATCATAACACATGACAATCAAAATTCCCTTCTCTTTGTTTTTTAACTCCTCATGCTCAACAGTATGTTTTTATTTTTTCAGTGCCGTCTTTTATAATTTTAAAATGTTTCAATGAACATTTTTTGAATAATCACTTTATGAAAACAGTGCTGTAGTAACAGAAATAAATGCCACAGAAAGTTTTCTGAGAATGTTAGTTTGACTGAGATGAACCTGACACAGAAGTACATAAGGAGTAGAATCTCACCTGAGATCAAGAGGACATACAATTTTTTCACCTACCTGCATTATCTGCAATAGTAAGTTTTCCCTAGATGATGTATCAAAGGAAAAAGTTATCCATATTTCTTGTAATACTTTCTTTGGATGGTATTCCTCTTACACAGCTAAGCAGCACTCTTCTGCCATGTGGAGTTTCTGTTAATTTAGAAGCCTACGTTAAGTACAAGGTTTCTGGAACACGCAGAAGCCATAACATGAAATTTTCAGTCAGAGAAAGTGAGGACCCGATCTCATTTTGTCAGTAGCACACTGGAGAAATGCAAATCACCTTTGTCATTTAATATTTATCTTCACTACAAGGTATTGTGTATGAGCTAAGTCCTTTTTCTGACAGGTTAGCTCCAGAAACGTGTGTCTTGGCAAAAGAAGTTTTGTCCCTCAAAGGATAAAACTCAAAATTTAGAAGTCACAATGAATAGGTGCATCAGAACTTATGTCTTCGGAAGTGTTAAGTAGGGCAGTAGCACAATGAAGATAGAGTTGCTGCTAATGGGGTTGATGTGCAAATCAGTTAAGCAGTATGAAATTACTTTATGCCTACAAAAATAGGTTTCTGTTTATCATTTGCATATTCAAAGACACATAAATGAAGGCTGTTTTTCCAGCCTACTGGAATACTAGGAAGATAATAACTCATTTTCTGCTTAGTACAAGATTACAGTGTTTTCTGATTTTCATGTAAAATTTTCTCCCACAACAATCTCCCACTATTGCTATTACTAGTTACTAAGTGCTGTGTACTTTTAAAACTTTGAAATTTATCAGAACTCTGACAGATACACATTCTGATACAGTATAATTTCTTACTTGCTCTCAATCCGTACACTGAAATAGGTATAACTTGTTTTATAAATGTATGGTCTGTGTTGGATACCACATTTCCATGGTAGGCTGCAAGAAGAAAATTTGTGTCACTCAGGAGACGTGCACACATATGCAAAACTATTAAAATGAAGTGAAAAAATCAAACACAGCTACAAAGATTAGTTCTGAAAAGGCAGAAGAAAATATAGTGTGCAATACTTTGTTTCATTTTAAGAAGAAATGAACTGCAGATGAAACACTGTAAATAATTAGCTTTTCTGACAGTCTGAAAATGCACCATTTCACAAGCTGTCTTTAATGTTGCACTTCAGATTAAGAACTGTATAGACAAAGTGGGAGATGTGCAATGCATAGGATTTTCTACAGAATGTCTTCAGGTTAAGTCTTGGATTTTCAGTTCTAGGGTTTAGAAGGGCACTGTTTTAAATTTGGTGCTTTTCCGGGATTTTTACTGGTTTAGGTTCATGAAGTTACTAATGTTGCAGTTAGTAAAAATGCAATTGAATAGCTGGGTTTATTTAATATAAAATTATTCTAATGACCTTTAAATATGGTTTATAAAGAATTATAAGTGACAGTCTTCATAATTTGTGAGAAAGAAAGAATAGAATAGAGTATTTTAGTTGGAATGGACCTAGAACAATCCTCTAGTCCAACTTCCTGACCACTTCAGGGCAGACTAAGAGTTAAAGCATGTTATTAAGGGCATTGTCCAAATACCTCTTAGACACTGGCAGGCTTGGGCAACTTGACCACCTCTCTAGGGAGCCTGTTCCAGTGTTTGACCGCCCTCTTGGTAAAGAAATGATTCCTAATGTCCAGTCTAAACTTACCCTGGCACAGTTTTGAACCATTCCCATGTATCCTATCATGGCTACCAGAGTGAAATAATAGTTGTGTCTCTTTACTGTCAGAATAACATTCAAAGTGCTGTTGAAATTGCACAAACATGACAAAAGTTAGGGAGAAACATCTAACCCTCCTGAACAATCCTTTTGCTTTGAAGGGAGCAGGCTTTGTTTTAGCAGTAAACTAAATTTCTGGTATTCTCATGCTAAGAACCATGGTCTATTTCTAATCAAAGATGGAAACACCTATCTGTCCCCTGCCTTAAGACTAGATATATTGGCTGGAGCTGCATATGAGAACAGAAAACTGGAGATATAGTTCATCACCATAAGTGTTCTTGTGGAGATGAAATTAAGCAGAGGTGTTTTAAGAGTCACGAGAGCAGCATGACTTTCAAAACTACTGGAAAACAGTGATTCCTTGACAACCCCAGTGTGGAAAATGTCTGACTAGAAGGATGATTACATTTCCTACGCTCAGCAGAAGCCACATTTCATAAAAAAAGCATAAGGTGTGCTGCTGAACACACAAGTGACCAGATTTCAGAAGACTGTCTTAGCAATCAAAAAGAAGAATTTCCATTCCAATGGAAATGTGAAATCTTTGGGAGGAAAAAAATCCATTATGAGGCATTGTTTCTTTATCAACAAAGGAGAAAATAAAAAGTAATTCTGTGTGATATCAGATACGTTATTTATTTATACAGTATTGAGACCAAGACTTAAATTTACCTGTGGCACCCAGGAAGTCCTCCAAATGTCTCAGCTATTAGGGATTAATAATTAACAATAAACAGCTGAATTATATTCTTGGATCTTGGAAATGTGAGAAAGTGTTCCCATAGCCAGCTCTAGAAGTCTATTCCAAGTATTATTTCCATGATGCTATGATTCTCAGATTTACAGAGACCAAGTTTGAGTCAGATCTCCTGAGGCTGATCAGATCAGCTCAGTAAGAGGAGCTTGGCTGATGTCCATATGAAGCTACCCCAGATGAGCTGGCAGGAAACTAGGAAAAACTTAACACTTATGAAAGATTAATCAAAACCATCCCTAAACAAAAGAATCCATAAAGGTAACACACACTTCATGCAGGAGATTCTGCAGTTCTGAAAATCCCTTACTAAAGCTCAGCTCTTTGGCTACATCACAAACTCAGTCCAACACTTCATGGAAGTGTGGTGGTCCACGGCATCCTGCCCTAATTCTCTTCTTACTTACTCTCCCATTCCAGGATTAAGAGCAACCCCATCAAGGCCTGCTCTCATATTTTTTTCTCTTAGTTTTGCAGCATCTGGAATGCTTTCATTAGCAGATTATTAGGTAGCAGTCCAGCAAAATACGCACTACAGCATGGTGAAGCTGTGGTAGGAAGTGGTCAGGTTCTTTAGGAACTATACCCAAGTTAAAGAATCTCCTGAAGGAAGACTTAAAATAAATCTGTCTCTCTGGGCACACCGTTAGGTCTCCACAACCTTGGTCTTAAGACAAAGCCATTCCTTCTCCTCTCTGTTGAACTAGGATTTGATTATTAAGCCAAGGTCAGCTACTTACGATGTCAAGATGAGCTATTCAGACCATTGTATGTTTTGCACAATTCCCTTGAGAATTTATGAGGACAGTACATTTACCCAAAAGGAATTATAATATTATATGTAAATACATGAGGCTGTGTGACAGTTTCTCATTCACCTTTTAGAGAGTGTTGATCATATAATTGCTTCACATGCTGTAACTCATTTTTATAAATATGAAACCCAAATTTAAATACAAGTGTGTGCAGAAACACATGCTTTAGAAATTGGAAAAAGGAATAGAAGCTTTCTTTAAGAGGAATTCTATTTTCCTGTATACTAGCAGAGTACTTAAGTGCTTAGATATGGCACATAGTGGTCTTTTCATAAGCTATGTGTTTCCCTTTCCAATTCTTTGCATGAGACAGACATTAGCCAAAAAAATAATTTCCATTTGAGTTTTAACTGGGTTAAAGCTAAGTTGCTTTGTGACTTCCAATACCTGTGAAAAAAAAGACAAGTTATGTATCCGGACAGTTCAAAGATGTACAAAAGTGCAGCATTTTAGCTACAGTTTGTGTGAATAACCTATATAGTCAATTATACAGACATAATTTTATCCTTGCAGATGTAGAATCTTAGTTGTCACTAATCTTGGGCAATTGTATGGATCATTTAGCAATCGGTGGAAATTAATGTGTTTATATATGCAAACATAAATTTTCTATCGTTGCAAGTTTATGGAGCATTAGTAAGTTGGGTTTTAATAATAAATTTTGCAGCCTGTAAAAAACAAATGTGTATATCACCATTACAAGGGAGCTACAATGAAAGAAATTTCAAATATATGACTAAGCTGCATCATTCAGCTATCAATGATTAAACAACTGATCTGGTTCATAAATTCTTCTCACACTTCGAATCCTACACTGTGCTACCAGCTCCAGTTAGGATCTGAGTTCCTTTATGGCAGCCACTGCACAGATTAGAGATCACCTTCTGGGGATATTTGCCCAAAATGATGCACCAGCGAGAGCAGAGTAAATGTATGCTATCATCTTCTTTTACAGGGAGGAAATTAAGATAGCAGAGATTAATTAACATACCTGTGATCACACTGGAGTCAGTTGTAGAGCTGGGAATTGAATGATAGTTTTCTGAGTCCTACTGCAGTGCTTTAAATACTGTCAAGTTCAGAGTCAATTCTGTTGACAGGAGTATTTGTAAAAGGGCAGGAAGGTGGTAGTGGGAGCTACCGGATGATGCAGAGAGCAGAAGTCTTATCATAACCATTGTGCACTGGCTGTTTTAACTTTGCATTCCTACTCCACTACCAAATGAGAAAGCAACATATGTCAGCAATCAGTCAGTACTTTAAACAGGGATGAAGCATCTTGACATTCCTCTTGTACTCCAACATCTAGAATTCCTTTACTCCTTGGATACCTCTGTAGAGTATCAGTACAAAAAAAAAGGTGCCGTTATCCCTTTAGAGGCTTGTATGTTGCTGTCAGTGATCTGCAGAAAGATACTATGACTTCTGCTTCTGGCTTTACCAACAGTGTCCTTTCATCATAAAATACACAACCAGTTCAAATAATAAGGGACTTACTTATAGGAAAAAAAAAATAAAAAATGCCAAAGTACTAGAAATTCTGGAAAAAGTTCTTGATCGCTGCTTGGCATAAAGCAGAATTGACACCTGAGCATCTCTGCACCCACTGCCTGTTGGCTTCAGGGAAAAGATGAAAATCTGTAGCTTGGCTAAAGAGGTTTTACCTTAAATTTTTAGTAATTTTTAGAATCTTAAAAAAATCAAAAGCAGTGATGCTGGACATATGCTTCTGTTGGACCACCTTTTCACAGTGGAAATTACCATTGTAAATCAGTACTGACATGAGGAAGGGAGAAAGATATGGGCTTTTGCATCAGAATTATGCCGAAACATGCTTTAGATGAGAAATAGGCTGCAAGAATGAGAAGTGCTCTAAATGTCAGAGTTTGCTCTTATTTGCTTATGCAGGAAGTTTTGAATACTTAGAAGTTAAGAGCAGAGGTTAGTTACAGAGCTGTGAACCTTACCATTTGTATATATCTTTCTTATACTCACTAAAAGATTAAGAAAAATAGACTATTTTCTCTGTGTAAGTAAAACAAAAGCCAAATCTTGTCTTTGCTCAAATAAAAGAAGAGGATGTGTTTTTTTGTTTATTTTGATGTGGTCTATGAAGGAACTGTGTCAAGTGCTGTCAGCTCCACTGACATCCATGAACTTGTTAGTAAGGCAAAACTAGTCACGGAAGACATGAGTTACAGCCAAAGATTTCAAGCAGTTCAAAATTGCTGGATTGTATGGTTTGCTATGGAGAACTGTTTCCTTCTTGCTTTCCTCCTGGGGAAATTCCTGTTAATGTCAGCATGAGCGCTCATGTTAACAAAAAGTGCAGAATTTGGCACGGGACTGGAAAACAACATGGCAAACAGCAACAGGCAGTGTTGCTTAGCAATGTTTCCTGACTATATCTGGCATTACAGAGACTTTTTTCCCCCCTATAAAATAATTTTTATCCACTCACTTGATAGCATTGTAGAATTTAAATATTGATGAAAATAAATGATGCTGAGCCAGAGCTTGGGGCTTAAAAAACACCCACACACTATAGATTTATGTGCCACCACAGGCTTTTTGTAACAATAGATAGCATGGCAAAGAGCATCTGAAACCAAATTTAAGCACTTGCACCTCACTTATCACTGGTTTCTGCTGAAGGAATGGTCTTGTTTACTCAGAAATGCCAAAATAAGCAGTCCTCACACCAATTACCCATGCAGACTGCAGCATTTGGCCCATAGATGTGAACATCACAAGTAACTGTCCTTGTATCTCTTTGTATTACAGTGGCCAAAATTCTGAGATCACATCAGTAACAATAACAGCAAAAATGGAGAAAAAAAAAAAAATCCAGAAAAGCTGAGAGGTGATACATGATGATTGACATGTGTCTCAGTTTCATAGACACAGCAAGAATAAACTGCTGCAGTTATGTTCTATAGCCTTATTTTTTTTTTCCCCTAAGTATTCTCTTTGTTCATTGCTGTCTTACAAAG
The DNA here is from genome assembly GCA_027560015.1 of Chloroceryle amazona. Taxonomy (NCBI): domain Eukaryota; kingdom Metazoa; phylum Chordata; class Aves; order Coraciiformes; family Cerylidae; genus Chloroceryle; species Chloroceryle amazona. The sequence goes on along the minus strand of JANHFX010012205.1, from coordinate 49,141 downwards.
TTGAGCGGGTAGGGTTTAGAAGTACATCCAAACCTTATTTATTTGCATCCCACTTCTCATTAAACTGTTCCAAAAGCTAACTTACCTCGCTTTGAGGAACATACACCTTTTTTTTAGGATGAATTTGTCCATTTTTGCTAAACCTTTGCTTGAAAAAATGTATTGTTTAATATCTGTTCTATTTATATAGGTACTTGTAAGATTGAATAAAGTTACTTCTTAACCATCCTTTTGATGAACGAAATTCATGCATCTTAAATCTGTCACCATGAAGAGTGTTTTCCAGACTTCATCATTCTTACAGATCTTCTCTGCACCCTTCCCAATTTATAAATACTTCTTGAGTAGTAAAGTCTTAGAGCAGGATACAGAACTCCAGCAGCAGCCATCCACCTGTCAAAGGAAACGGCAGTAAAGGCTCACTGTATTTTCACTTGAGATTTCCACTCTTTATAAGCAATGATATTACATTCGTTTTGGCTACACTGTCATTGTGGGAAATTACAGGCAGGTGTTTTTTCTAGAAGGTATGAATGTCTTTTAGTGACACTAATTCCCAGGTAAGACTCACCTCCTTTAAGTAAAAACATGCATTTTCTGAATGCAGATGATTATCCATGCTGAACAAAGAATACTGCTTGCCTACATCTACTTCATTGAGTGATGCAGATCACTCACTTCTAATTAAATTTTCAGTTCTGACAGTCAGTCACTTTGTAAACACATGTAATTTTGTAGTATTCTAATTTCTTAGTCAAGATGTCAATCAGAACAAATCCAGGAGTTTACAGAAGTCTTTTGACCCAACACCTTTACCTCATTCAACCACAATCAGAATCTCTATTTTCTGACCAAGTTAGCACAGTATTTTTTTTAAAATATTTTTGATCAGCATTGCTTACATTATTTACTTAAACTGAGTCTTTTAATACCCATTCAGTTGTTACACTCGGGACTGATATCAGCCTGGAGTTCATTTACCATTTTTGCTCCTCTTTTTTCCTCACACAATCCTTGGAAACTTCCTTGTTGTTTCAAAACTCGTCAGGAGTTAAACATCTGCCAAGTCTTTTAAAACACTTGGTAGGAATTAAACCAAAACTCCCAGTCAGAGCCAAAAGGGAAGGCATGAGCCAAGGTGTAGATTCTATTTCTATGTTCACTGCCTTTTATAACATCTGGTAAACAACTTAGGGGAAGCCTGTTTATATTTATACTTGGGCCATAACGTTTTGTCTTAGACCTGAAAATAACCTTCTGTTTTAGGAGGCAGCTCTGGAATCAGGCTAAGGTATTTCCCAGCTCTTCTTACTGTTTAAGAACTGAGGGGCACTAGATTTTATTTTTTTTTTAAAGTGGTTTAGTTTGTTTCATTCTGATTGAACAATATTAGCAGTTCTAACTGCTTCTGCTATGTTTGTGTCCACTCATTTTGTACACAAGCCTTTCACACAGCAGCAAAGAAGAGAGAAGATATTTTATTAACTGGCAAGCAATAAAACCTGTCAGGAAAACAGAGTGGGGACTATAGTATCTGAATTTTCCTGTAAAAGGACCAGATTTCAACTAAATCCATTTTATTTTCTGTACTTTTGTCATATTGACAAGTACCAGATACCAGTACAAGTATCAGTGAAATTGTACAATAGCACTGATAACACCTGCCACAGCAGGAAGGATGATAAATCAGCAAATAAATGAGCTTAACAGAAAGGCTGTTGAATACATTTGCCAAAATAACTGCTGTTTTGGCCTTACCACATGATTCTATTCCCTGGGAAGCAGCAAAAAGGTAGTCAAGAGATAATGGCTGTTGCAAGAATAAAATTAGTCATGTCCAGAGGATTCAGGTGACACACTGAATCATGATATGCTTCTATAGGTGAAACCTTGTCTCCTCCCCACCCCACCCAAATAAATTCTTCACAATTATGGGTTTAACCATAAACTACAGCCAGTTATTTGATACTTCATCTGGGACATGGGATCAGAAGGCAGGGGATGTCTAATTTTTTCTTTTTAAAAGAAAACAAACAAATAAACAACAAACATGCAGAATTTGGGATTCAAAGCTGGCATGTTCTTTTTTTCTTGTTGTTCTTGGTCATTGCTAGTTATTTTTAAAAAGTATTTGGAGAAAGGCAGAATGGGCAGGTGAAGCTTTTCTCCTTACATAGCTCTTGCTGTTGAGCAGTACATGTGGCTGGGCCAGGCTGCACAGTGTGCCATGGTCACAGCTGTCAGAACTGTAAGAAGTAGTGTGAAAGCCAACGATGGGACCTGAAAACTTAATAATGACTTCCACTCTTAGCCCCTTCATTCATGCATCTGAGGAGTCTGCCAGGTCACTACAGGGCAAGGTAATTTTAGGAAGAGCAATGTAGAGAGGGGAGAGGCTTAGAAATGAAGCAGCCTGGAGAGCTACTGGCAGCCGGGGGGTGCTGGGAGCAGATGAGACTCAGCAGCTCTGAAATCATGAGAAGGGGCACAGGGAAAACATGAATGAGAAAAAAATACCAAGAAAAGAGAAACTGGAGAGAGCAGGGCTAGAAAGTGTTGAGGCAAACCAGCAAACCAGGATGTGCTGCAGGACCTCTCAGTCTGCCTCATGTGGCCGAGGCACATACAAAACCTGACAGTCTGGGCAATGAAACCTGGCGTATAATTGGGAAGGGGAAAGAGAGCTGCTGTGAGACATTCTGGCCCAAAAGCTTTTGCTAACTACTCAAAACATAAAACCATAATGCAGTGGAATAGTACTTATTTGAATAGGCTTAATGCCATGTGGCATATTTGTAACCTGTATTTATAGTAAAAATATCAGTGAAATACTAGACAAAGTTTAAAACTTGTGGTTCTTTGACCTAGAACATTTTATTTTCTTGTCCTTGGAAGACTTGGTGAAGGTTCTGCCATGCCTTGGGTAGACAGCTGTTGTCCTTCCTCACCTGCACACAGGCAGTCAGCACATGAAAGAGTAGAGAGGCCCAAATGTCACTTTTTCCCAAGGCCTCTCAGGTCTTTGGCACTGCCATGAAAGAAGCCAGGTATTCTGCATGGTAGTGCAGTCGTACAGACATTAGAGCAAGCTGCCTTGTCTGTTATTCTTCATATGACTGCAGAATACAAATCTTTAATCATAATTGGGGAGTGCTTTGATTGGGCACTGTACAAACCTAGATAAAAGGGCAGAGTATTAATCTCTGCATGAATGAGATTGAGCAAGTACATTTTGTGATTTGTTCCAGTGAGTTGTATAATCCTGTTTCCCAGTCATCCAAATAGGATTTAACATAGTCAACATGTTTTCCTTAATAGGATGATGCTATGAACTCATGTCCATGCAAGACTGGAAAGACAGATTACATGCCTCGGGAGACTATATATTGGTATTAGCTGTTAGTGAAATAGGGTTTTTTTCAATGACCACACCACAGCCTTGAGACCACTTTAGAGGGGAATTGCCAAGAGATGGTGTGCCCTATACAAGACAAACTTTGGAGGAGACAACAATTTAGTGCAGTATCTAAGTGGGTTGTTGGGTTTTTTGGGGTTGTTTGTCCTTTTTTTTTTTAAGTCTCAGTTATTCCATTTCCAGAATAAGTATTACTTAAAGATTAACTAAAAGTCTTTAACCCTTCTGCCCATTCAGACATGTGCAATACTAAATTCAGGTTGATGCATCTACCCTTCCAAAAGAAAATCTGCAATAAACACTGCTTTACCAGCTTTCAAGCATCATTTTGTGACATTAATAGTGACACATGCTGCAGTTGCACCACTTCAGAGGAGGAAGTTACTTCTTATTAGCAAAACATTTGCAGCATATAGTAAGTTCAAGTGCTTTGCCTCAATAGCAGTATAAGGAGGCCCTAGGCTAATCGTGAACCAATTGTGCATTTTATCGGGAATAAATCAGTGTTAATCAAAGGAACATCAGACTGCCAGAAGTCACATTTCACCAGACCACCTGAAGTCTTACTAGCTCTCTAGAATTACCTGTTTGAGGACTCTTTACAGATTTCCAGAGGGGAAGGAGGAGAGCACATCTCCTCTCTGCTGGCCTGCCTGGCAGTACCAGAACATGCTACCATGTGCCAGAGCTCCACAGGGCAAGGAAATTCAGAGAGCACTGCATTTTGCACCCAAGAGAGTCATATGCAGCTTGCGAGACCTCAGTGAACCCACCTTTACCAATATTTTGTGTGTGAATCGTTAGTTTCAGCTTGAACTGCTGGAACTCTTATTTTTTAAACACCTTCTACAAAGAGAATGGTGTTGTTGCACATTACAATTCACATCTCTTTTCTCAGAGCTATGCTCTGAGAAAAGCAAAAAGGGTTGAAAATTTGGTCATGCATCATTCTCATTCACATCGCTAAAAGTAAGGTTCTAACAAAAGACAGTGGATTGTGAGAGGCTTTGCATTATCCATGAATATGCCCCTCTGGGCCTCTGTGGTCTTGGGTAACTCATATCCCCTTTTTATTCCTATGCATTCTTCTTGCTGTTTTATAATACTGAATATATAATATAATGTATATATGAATATATAACATGATCTATAGCAATAATGCTTATTCCTAACTCTCCCTTGCATATATTCAGAAAGAACAGAAGAACTGAAGGACTAAGTCTGCTTCTGCTCTTTTTGTGTGCGAGGTGCCAGCAGAACGATCACCCTATTCTTTCCAGCCTGGGTTTGACCAATACAGAAAGAACTTTCTCAGCATTGCAGTCTGCACAGACCACAGGGGCAGCTTGACTTTGGTCACTCAACACTTAGCACATAGACTTGAATCCTCACTTGATTGCCTCAGCGTCTCTCCTGTTTTGACCTGCCTCACCTCCTGTTTAGGATAGGAGAAAAAATGTGCAGAAGGTAGAAACAAAATGTTGCCTTACTCTCTTAGCCCTCCAGTAGCTCATTAATTACTATGTGAGTGATGAAATGGAGTCCTGGCTTGCATTTATTTCAAATTGAGATGTCTGCTGAGCAAGTGCCAACTGCAAGAAGTACAGAGATTGTCGTCTTTGTCTGCTACTTGGTACTAAGAGGAGGGGACAGAACAGTCTTTAGTGGCAAAAGGAAGAATGAAGAGTAATACTGTATGACTTGACCATTAACTAAACTGGAAAGGGTTGTGTTTTCATATTTACAAGTACAGACAAGGATCAGCAGAAAAGAGACAGACTAGTTCAAGCCCTTCAGAAATACAATGATCTTGTATGTGGTCTTCCCGCCTCACCATTCAACACACTCCAGAAGTGTTTCTCCAAGCCAGCAGAAGGTATGTGGTATTCTGACAGTGTAAGACCTGCCACACAGGTAGCACTGAGTCTCATGAAAGACACGAGTTTCCCCTTAGTTAGCTGTACTCTGAAGTGCTGGGAGTGCCTGTAACACAGCTGTTAGATAGAGGTTTATTCAATATGGCTTTTCACAGTCTAGCCATACAGGGATAACATTTGACTCTCAGTTTTGCCAACTGGCAGCTATCCTCTCATCTGTTGCTATCCCTACATGGCCTACAGTGACAGATACCCATCTCATGACTACATATACCTGACTAAAACATGTCCCTGCACTGACAGCATGACTGTGTGCATGCTGCTCACAAACCTACATCCATTCTCTTGGCTCCTTGTGAAAATGGATTTAGAAATTATACCAAAAGATAACATGGGTGCAGAGGAAAAAAAAAAAAAAAAAAAAAAAAAGACTGAATTTATTGAAGGAATTTACTGATGTGTGTGAAAACCTTATTACGATGATTTCTGTACACAATATTTTCAAGAGAATAAAATCCCTATGACTTTCTTAGTACTCCCACTGAAGGATATGCAATATCTTTACATTGTTTTACAGTGTCCTCTGAATTTCAGAATGGTATTTACAGGAAAAAACAAGACCCAAAATAATTAATCATAATTCTATATTATATATTCTGCCAGATACCAGCAACTGTGCAACATTATGCTAGTATGGGTAGACCTGTTCTTCACCAAATTCTGCCAGGGGACCTCAACTCAATAGACAAAGTCTTGCAAAACATTTCACTCTGCCATAGGCTAGAGTCTCTAGGGCAAAAATTATCCGGAAGACTATATTTAGATTGTAAAACTTTCTGGTTTTTGAGAATTGTAGTAGGTTTACCACTAGATTACCAGTGATGCTTTTTATAAAGAATGTTATCCAATTCAAACGTGAATTATTTTGATTTGTAAAATCTCACTCCCCCTGAGATAAATAGCAAAATGATAGGCCACAATTTCACCTATGGTATTTATAAGGTTAACAATGGCTCTGTTTGACTTCAAAATCATAAAATGGAGTCATTGTCACAACTACATGGTCATACAAGGGGAAAGAACAGAAAATGCCATTGAAGAAGGGCTGTAAGATTGCCATTGAACAATCATGTAAAATGTCCAAGGAATTAACAAATTCTCATTTCCTCCCTCTGTGAGGGATGGCCCTGGCAAGAAAAATGGAATTTCTATGATTTCCCAAGACTACTTAACATTAGCAACCTCAACCTTGTAAAGAGAAGGAAAAAGAAACTAGAAAAAGGACTCATTAGCCCTAGGACAGCGGCAGGGTGGCTTTACTCCTGACTGCATTTCCCAAAACTTGACAAGTCATTTAGAACATTTGAGACAGGTTGACAACAGTTGCTTAAAATTTTTCCTGTGTGAATCAATTTGTAGAAGACACTGTCTTCAGCAAACTGCTTTTGTGATTTTTCTGTCAGATATTTTGTTCTTTAACTTACAGGCAAGGGGGTCGCTGTTGGAAAACAGCCACCTACATTTGATCTCTGGTTGTTCCAGGACAAAAAGAGAGCAGCCCCACTCTGTATCTTTCCAGAAGCCCACTTCAAGGGCTCTGATGCCAGCTCCTACTGCAAAAAGGACTATCCAAAATACTGCTCAGCATGCCTTGTGTCAGACTCCTGTTCATAACTGTAGTACAGACAGATCATCTGCTTCACTTCTGCAGTCTCACATGCATTTAGGTAGTGACAACAGGATGAAGGCATTTCAAAACTCTTTTAATAAAACATACTCTGGGGACCTCCTTGACAAACATTCAGTTTACTTCACAGAAAAGCAGTGGTTTACCCCTCAAGTCTTGAGAACATCACACCAATATTTTCTTGCAAAACATAGGTATTATTATCTTCCTCCCCAAAAAAGGAGCTCCTCCACTGCAGATCACCACTTAAATCAGCAGATGTCAATGATGAAAAGAGAGTTGCACAGCTATGTATTCTGTTTATACATAAGTGCTAAAAGTTAAGCAATTTCACTTTCAAACACATCATTTGAAGCATAACTGATTTTAACTGTGCTTTAATCTTTCAGATTTTTAGAAGATGCACATGTGAGACTGCATTCGGTTCACTTTTCTCAACAGCCAGTTGAGGTTGGTGTACCCAGTTTGTTACAAAGAAAAAGAACGGATCCCACTGTTCATACACAAAAGTTGACCTGCTTCAGGGGAAATGAAGTGGATAATGAAATCATAGGCTTTGGGCAATATATGTTAAGAGTAAAACCAAAAAAATGTATCATCTTGTGAGAAGTCACTAAGATTGTAATTGATAAATGTAGGATGTGTGGCTAGATAGGGTCAACAGCCTTCTGTGAATAAAATAGGAACAGCAAAAGTAACTAGTCTCTCTGAGAAACACAAATAGGGCATTATGCGATGTGAAAAACAGTGTAACCTAACACAGATCTGTTCTTCTGAAAGCAGTTTTTCTCCTACTTGACTGATGTCTAGCTGGACTCTTAAGGTTTCCAGCAGTCATTGCAGCTTTTGGTTGATTTACAGCCTTTCAATCATCCAAATAATAACCTGGAGCCCAGAAATGTCCAGGCAAAGTGCTAATCACTCAGCCTGCAGCCTGTAGTATGCCATACAAGGCTTTGTCTGGAAGTTGTACTCCGTTAGTCACCTGGATTTTTAAGACGAATGGGGGTTCAATTTAGTGAATTTTAAGAATTCCATATTTTTAAGAGCATTAACAGTAGCCAAAGCCAGGCATGCTAGAGAGGTTTTGTACAATTCCTTGGTCCACTCACCCCTATACAGAACCTTTGTTGAATTTCTACACAGCTCAGCCATAGCATCAGAGGCATGATTAGTGATAGCCATGTGCTAGCTAGGACTATTCTTTTCCTTGTTCCAACCACAAAAACGCTCACTTTACAACATTTTCAAGCAAAGCTCCTATTTCAATTTGATAATATGCAGCAAAAGATAATTTCAATATCAATCTGGTTTTCTACATCGTCTTTCAAAGATACAAATGTATTTTACACATCCTTTTAAAGAAAAAGCCATCTTATTTGAATGAGGTGTGCAAATATTTTCTGTTTTGTCAGAACCTCTGGTTGCCTTCATAGCATTTGCATCATTTTTCTCAGATTATACAACTTGTTTCCATTTCTCCTAACATGAACCTACCTAATAATAATACTTTTCCTTTATTTATGTGAGTGACTGACACTCAAGACATTTATTTCACATGAGCTGGCATGTCACTTCAGTATGATGTTGTTGTGATTCTGATATGTTATGAAATCAGATCATTTCCCCCAGGTGCTCTGAATGTAAACATAAAATGTTAATACATAGATTTTTTTTTTTTTATATCTTCTTTTCCTCTTTACTTGTTTGTAGCAGAACCATGAATTACAGATTCCCAGTTATGAAATGCCACTTTGTTCAGGACCACAAATTGAAGAAAAGTGAGTTAAATTCTTGTTTGTGCCTTTTAACTACTTCTAAGGAATCTGGTGGAAAATTGAAAGCATAGCACAAGAGACAATTACTAATGGCTGTATGCAATGAGTAGAAGCTACTTGCTTGGGAACTGTGGAATCAGAACCTTGGAAGAGATTTTTTGAGTCATGCCACCCAGTCCACTCTTACTGCAGGCAAATGAAATATTTTAATAATAAATCATAACAAATAAACTAAGTTAATAATATTTTGTTTTCTGCTACCTACACTCTTGTTCATGGGAAATATTTTTTTAACCGATTAGTCACAAAAAGCATAGAAATTCTTGATTAATGAAACTAATGGATTAAAGCCATTAGGGAGTTGACCAACAGAGCTATGAAAATCAGTCATTAAAAAAATTATAAACCTGAATAGTAAAAATGTAGAACAATAAATAGATTCATCACTTTCTGATATGTTGGAAAAAAAATATTTCAGTTACTTTAATTACTCTAAAACTGCCAGCTCTTTGGATGGTATTGTAAACCTTATCTGCATTCAGCATATGTTAAAGAAAGATGCTGACAGCTTGTGTATTTGTATAGAGAAGAAGAGTATCTTCATTTTCTTCAAGATCCTACAAATGATATTTTGATTAGAAGTTGTTATCATGAAGAGTAAGTTCTTTGCATTTCTTATTTACTCCTTTAAGTTACAAAATTGTGACCGATTATTCAGTGTACAAAAAAAAATCAGTGGGTTTAGTGAGATTAATCAGTTTAATTTGTTAAATACTTTTCTGACTACACTTTATGGGAGTCATGTTTTAAACTGAATAGCTGAATAGAAAATATTTTTCAGCCAGCCTTGTATTTCCCAGTGGCTTCCAGTAGAAACATGGAAACATCACGTCCTCTGACACTGTTCTCAAGCCCATTCTCTTATATAGTATAGTGATAGACATTATTGTTACAACAGTCTCATTCCAGTTCTCAGTCAATCCTGAGCTAGCAAGCCATGTGGCTACACTGTGTCTTCCCTAGCAAAGTGCATTATAACAATGTTTTCTATTTAGTGTTCTTCCTCCCTCCTGTAAATGCAAAAATTGCTTTCTTTATGATGCACACACTGTCAAGTTAATGATCCACACATAAAGGGTAGAACCAAACGCACCCAGTGCTGCTGGTGTTCAAATGTAGCATCCATTTCTGGTTTCATCTTCTGTATGTTGCATCCTGTAACACATACACCCCATCTTGCACTCACATTTCTAATAGAGATCTACCACATTTCTAATATTTACGGAGCTGTGATAACCAGCGTTCTGTTTGTAGGCCTGCTAAAACTGACAAGATTGTGTGTTCCCTTTCTATGCCTTTTCCTGGCCTGCATCTTGTATGGGAGAAACTCCACCTTTGATAGAGGATTTAACCCAATGTTTAATATTTCAGTCTTTGTCAAGTATTGTGCTTTGATGCTGGAGAAGTGCTAACCCCCCAAAATCAATCAAACGTAGTCGGACACCAAAGCCAAGATATTTCACTTTCAATCTAGAGGATTTCAGTTAAAATCCCTAAGGATATTTTAAATGTATTTTTTTAAGTGGCCATTAACACAAGTGGCCATTAACACAACACTAGGGAAAAATTCTTCGTGGAAAGAGTGGTGGGATATTGAAATAGGCTGCCCAGGGAGGTGGCTGAGTCACTATCCCTGGATGTGTTTAAGCATCGCTTAGATGTAGTGTTGAGGGATATGGTCTAGGGGTGAATTTGTAGAGTAGGGTGAAAGGTTGGACACGATGATCCCATGGTTCTTTTCCAACCTAGATTATTCTATGATTCTATGAGTTTGTTTTCTGAGCAATCGGTTCTCCTCCTTCCTTTTATAGCAGTTATATCAGGTATAAGTTTTCAGACAAACTTCAAGGCCCAGATTAAAAGTGAATTTTATGCTTATGCTGGGAGAAACAGTAGTAGATATGAAAAACTCTCACCACACATTGAAAAGGTGGCTAAGTATCATGCCTGCCTATACATAGGTCTAAAAAGAAGATAGCAATAAAATAAAAATAAAACCTCAGAAAGCTACTGTGTTTCAGCCTCCATATTAACAGGAAGATTAGTATCATTCAGAAAGTAAGATTTTTCTTTATAAATAGTGAAAACCAAATGAGAAGACACAAACTTGTACCTGTATGATATGACAGCAGCAGGAGTCACGTGTGTGTTCCCAATAGAGCCCAACTCAGAACACCGTGGGGAGCCAGGGTGTCCATGCTTAGCCTTGTAGGGCGACAGTACTGCTCTGTTGAGTTTAGATGGAGATTGTCTAGATGATTCTGTCAAAAATAAGGGTTAATAAAAATGCATTAAAAAATCATACCTTGTTTTCTTGTGTAGTCTCTAATAACAATTTAATTTCTCTGAACAATGAAAGTGAACAGTCAATAATGGCCTTTCATTTTGAATCAGAAGTTGAATTTCTAAATAGATTTTTGCAACAGACTAGAAAAGACACAACTAACAGCCTTAGCTAATATACTGCAGGATTAATATGGTAGACAAATATTCTAAAGTCTCCATTTTTTTAGATCAGTTTGTCTACAGATAAAATCATAAATGGCCCCCAATTGAAATATACAGTATACAACCAAAATATCTCAGCTGAGCCATCCAGTTCATTGCATTTCATTTTTTAAGATTGTCTGAAAATGCAACTACAAGTGAGTTATGACTGTAGAACCTGGAGACCTAATTTCCCTAGTGAGTCAGGTTTTTCTTTTAATGCTTATGACCATGAGGACATCTTTGCTCGCAGCTGGTCACAGCTATAAAAAAAATACATCTTCTGAAGGCATTTTTCTTTCCACAGTACACCTTGTTAACAAAACTATGATCATCAAAAGTTCAGCCTTCTGTGTTTCCTTTAAAGGTTACTGAAAAGAAGGAAGGAAAAGACCATTTAAATGACCTTTAGAGGTCTAAAACCTGTCAGCTAGAGGCAGTTCAAAAGTTCTCTTTGAGTAATGCAGTATCCTGGACAAAGGAATAACACCTATAAATCAATCTAGAAAGTTGCTTGCAGTACTACTCAGCACCCCAGTACCCTCAGCAGTTTCATCTCGTTGATGTGGTGGGACAGTACTTGACAGAAGCACCAGACAGACTTAGGCCCCACCAAAGTACAGAGAAGTACTACATTGTGATGGAGAGCACCAATACTCTTGTATTTTTATTAAATGTGGAAGACTAAATTAGAATTATACACGAGTGTCCCTGGCACCGTTCTGTACAAACTGCATGCATTTGGGATGTTTAACAACTTTCAAAAGTTTAAGATTTTATTTTTTAAACCCATTTACAGGTACAGTAGGAATGTGGAGGGGCTGGAGTAAACGTGAAAAGCTGGGATGTATTTCAAAAGATCCAAAGGACAGGCTGTGTGGTCTTTTTCTTTTGGAAGTATAGGGCCTTTAAAGAGTCACTTTTTTTTTTCCCCACTGATATTCCTTTTTTTTTTTTTTTTTTTTTAAGGGCATTGGAAGATGTATTTCAACTGCACGTTAGAAGTAAGAGGCACAACCTTGATGAGGTGAGCAAAAAATACTTATTACTAAATATTCTATCACCTCCAGTAGAAAAGTGGTATATCAATGCTGAGCAACAATTTATGGCACATCAACTGCTATGCAATTTAAATGCAAGGTGAGGAGAAACTACTTCTAAAAAAGCAGCAGTAAGGGTGTTTTCCATGAAGGACTGGTAAAGAGATTTTTCTGTACATTTTTGTGTATTACTCTAATAAGGTTTCTAAAAGTCAGATAATGAACTTAGTGTAATGAATGGCTTTAATTACATAAAATCTGTTTACAAAGAATGTTTGTTGCTATGCCTTTTTGCTGTGGCTGCTATTTTCTGTAGTAGACCAGAAAGAAAGACTTGTAGGCTGTGACTAGATCCAGTAAGAAGGCCTTGTGTTTAAATAGTTTGCTTCTAGGAGTTTGGTCACCAGAGCAGAACATAAAACTCTTAAGTTTAACATTAAGGCTCTCCATGTAGTGCCTGCTGAGAATTATACACCTCAAAATGTTTATCTGAACATTTCACATGCTGAGAGGGAAGTGGCCTGTGAAGAGACAGTAGGACATGCCAGGCACAAATACATGGCCACAGTCCTATCTCTCTCCTCTGCAAGTCTGGCATCTTATCTAGGGTGAATGAAAGCACCTCCACCTGGTTTAGTCCAGATCTGAAAGCCTTCTCATGAGAGCAGGGCTTATAACTGCTCTTTGAAAAATGCAAAGAACACTGCTTTCCTTTTAAAAGTCATTCACATGGTACTAGCAGTGT
>JANHFX010012205.1:0-34245 GCA_027560015.1 Chloroceryle amazona | reverse complement strand
CATAGCGTGAACAGAAGAGGGAAGCATCCTTTGGAAAGATTAAATGAGTAGCATAAGCAAAACCTACACCAGAGAATCTTGTGGGTAATGACATTTATTAGAACGGTCACAGTTCCCATATGAGAAGTAATGGAAGCTGAATCGCTTCTAGACTTTAAAAAATGAATTCTCCGGTGGATGGAAAGGAATTCCAAAGTGAGTGGACTTCTTGTCCTACAAAAATATGTTTTTCTCTTTTACTTTGTTGTCTTCAAACCAAATTCTTTTTATTCACTATCACTGTTTTCTGGACCAGACAGACAAAATAAGAAGATGGAAACATTTGTCAAGGTCTTTGTAATGTCTTTTTTAATCCCATGCTGGATGCCTGCCAACTTGTTATTTGGGTACTTCCTTCTCTAGGCTCTGTTATTCTGTGTACTTGCTGTCCAAAACCAACACCCCTCTCCAAGTTCCTGCTGGCACAGCATAGGGTCTGAAATCTGTTCCTTAAACAACCTCTACTCTGGTCTACTGTCAGTTCATGCGTCATGGATATGCTTAAACCCATCGTCCCTGTTTGGCCATGCATCACAGCCAAGCAATCCTCACCACTTACCAGGGAATTCATGGCTGCATTACCTGTAGCCTCTTCTCCAGCTTTAAGAAAGAGAGTGCAAGCCATCACTTTTCAAGGAAGAAGGCTACACGCCCAGTGGGATGCTATATGGTGACTGAGGGGAAGAAGAAAGCAATCAATTGCCTAATTTTGTTAGGAAAAAGAAAACAATACAGTGGCTGCATATCAAGGAAGGAGAGAGTGAAGAAAGAATACAGGAAACACATACATGGAGGAAAGAAGGACAGTGCCTCAAAGAGAATAGCCTTTTCAGAAGAAAAGCACCTTTACCCTTGATGTTATTCTCCAGTTAGATACATGGCATAGTTATTGGTGTAAAGCAGTGCACACAGGGCACTTCTTTAACTGGACTCCAGCCCAAGGCAATTTTCAACCTGGTTTGTCAAGGTATGTCTGAGAAGCAATTTTCTTTGCTTTAGAATATGCAATTTCAAATAGTGTGCCCAGGACGAACAATGCACCACTCCTCCCATTAAGATTTATTTCTGCTGTTCACACTGTTTGACTACCTCCACAGACTGTGTTCTGTGGTCTGCTTAGAAACCTTCAGCTGAGGGTTCTTTTCACCTGCCCAGCCCTGGAGGTTCAAACATTCCTTTACGTTTTACAACTGTATTTCTTTTCTAGCACTCTTATTAAGAAACTGGAGAGTTTTTCTAACAAATTTTCACAGAGAAAACGGGTTCCCCATTTTCTTTAGTAATGATATAGTCTCCACTCCAGAAAGCTTGTAAAAGTTATTTTATCTAGCCACTTGCTCAAATCCAACATCAGACAGTGTTATACCATTAGAAGTACAAGGATGATGTTTCAGCTGGAGAACAGCGGTCTCAAAAGCTGACCCATACACAGGTCGAATTCAAGAAGCCATCAATACCATGAAAAATACTTCCTTAATATTTCCATAAAAAGAAAATAATGATGGTTCTTGCTAAGATATACAGGTAAAAGAATCTAGACAGAGTCATAGAATCCAGGAAAGTGGAAAAAATGTCACTCCTGGACTTGAAATAGCCACTGAAATGGGTCTGTGAGTGCATCATTTCATAAAATTGATGGGAAACTAACACAGCACCTGCAGGGGTGTGGGATCTGGTGCCCATCTGTCTTCCAGTGAACAAACTGTTCCAAGTAACTTATTTCCTGGAATTTTATCATATAAAGTGAAAAAAAACCTCCTAAAGACACAAAGTAATATCTTACACTTGTTTTATGCCTTTTCTTTTAAGAGGATCCTAAAGCATTCATTCTCAAAAAAAACCCAAAACAAAACAAAAAATCCCAAACAATGTAAAGACACCAAAGTTTTACCTCAGGTAAAGAGGAGATGGAAGATGGCTGATAAATGGCATCCAGCACTGTCACCAAACATTTTAGGACAGAAACATAGACAAGCACAGGCAGCTGAATGCCATAGTGGTACGAAAGCTGAAAGGCCATCTTAACCAAATAAAATTACTTGTTTTGATTACTGTATGAGTAGAGCCTCAGTGATAAGACCTGGCAGGAAGTGTCATAGGGTCTTTCATAGGCAGTACTGGAAAGGTCCAGTTTTGCATTTCTAAGATAAAAAAATCCTTTTTGATGTACCACACCCCAGCACTATCCTGCATCACACTGAAGCAGACACAGGACAAAGCAACCTCTGCTTAATCCCTGGCACTATCTCCCACATGTTCTTTGCCCCTCACTTCAAGAGCCATACCCTTTCTACTTATACTTAGCCCATCAAGTCTCAGGGGATTGCCTTGGGAGGAGATATATCAGCAGAGGAGTGTGGTTTAGGATGCTAATGCAATAATTACAGGCTTAATCATCAAAGTGAATAAGCAATTTACCAACAGTCCTTTTCAGCACTGTGCATTGTTACCATTTAAATACAGATTTTTGTAATGTACCATAATTAGATACTGCACATGGGAAAGTTTTAAAAGTAAACCAGTAAAAATGAAAATGACTGCTCTGAGATGAGCACGGGACCCAAGTTTATTTTTCTCACAACAGAAAATGTCAGTGATCTGTTATGTGGAAACTTTCTTCCAAACCAGTACTGACCCAGTGGCCCCATCCCAGGCGAAGGGAAAATGTCCTGTGAAAAAAAGTTCTCTTCTGCATGGGACTTAATGTAGGAATCTTCTATTTGGCAATGTGGCATAGCTAGTATTTTTTTTTAATTATGGCAAGAAAAATTTTGTTTCCATTTCTTAAATTTCTTCTGAAGTTTCAACTGGACATACTCATTTCACTCCCTGTTCTGGCAGCAGGTAAGTATAGCAAAATGTTCTTCCTACTTATGTGCACATGCAGCTGTGTGCATGCAGTGGCAAATACCAAATAAGGTATCTGCTTATGTAAACCAGGGTTTCCATATGGGGGGACAACCAGAAAATGTAAACGGACAAGTATCACACAAACATGGTCCATCTCACAACTGCAGGACATATGTACAGTAGAATCCTCATACCTGCATAGCCGACAGCTTTGATTAGCCACTGAAACCAAGCCTAACCCAGACCAGGCTTTAGTTATACACCAGCAAGTTTCAAAATGAGATCGAGAGGGGAAAAAGAGAGGAAAAGGTGACACTCACATAGTTAAAACACAGGACCAAATCTGCTGGCTCAGCATCGTGCAAGCTCTGAGAGTCCTCAGCCTTCCATAGCCTTGGCTGCCATACTGTTTTTTTCTCTTTTGTTGAAGGTTCACTTTAGCAGTCAACTCAGCAAAACAGAACACAGAAGATATAAAATTGCCTTAGAATATTTACAAAGAACAACCTTGAGGATAAGTTTTAATCACATCTAGATTAGTTGTAAGAATCAGTTTAGAGACATGGAAGACATTTATTTTTTGCTCTTCGCTGTTCTTGGCCATTTCTTAATATCTATCAAGGCTGTAAACTTCTCAAAAGAAAAAGAAATACCTTGACATTAAAGCCTGAAAATCTCATCTGTCCGTTTGACAAAGCATGTACAGAAAGAAATCCATTGGATCTCTATGACAGGGAGTTCAGATTGCTCTGTATTTGGATTGCTCTATATTGCTCTGTATACTAGTATGCTGAGCTAGAAAAATGATTCCTTTTGAAGCACTGGACTTATGTGTTTCCAGCTTATGGAAAGTAGAATCATGGAGAGTGTCCTTAATACTTTTCAACAAGAATAACTAATTTTCTGTTAAAGTGCTTAAGATTCAATGCCCATCATAATAATGTTCAAACTGAACTAGTGTTTTAAGAGTTTCCAAGTAAGTTCCTCAGAATCTTCTGAACAGTTTTTAACTCTGCCTTTCCTTTTTCCCCTTTCTACACAACAGCTTCTAGATTCCATTTTGTGTCATGAATACCCACGGGTCTTCTTCCACAGAAGAAAGAGAGGCCATGATTACTATCACCTCTTAATAAAGTTCAGTGGAGATACTCTAGTAATCCTGAGTAACCCATAATCCATTACCACTTGACTTATTTTTACTGTGATATTAATTATCTCTGTCTTGAGCAAGTCAAACTGCTCTGGTCAGGTGCTCTCAGTTCATTCTGCAATCATCTGCCATTCAGAATCTACTCTTGTATTTTTCAAGATAGGTGAACTTTTTGAGTGCTTTTACTAACAAGCTGGAATCCAAACTGCAGATTGCATATTGCATCACCATATTCCTTTCTCCCACTATGGTTATACTGGATCACTGATGTATTTTGCTCAAATGGTCTTGACTCTTTGTAAGGCTGAAATAAACACACAGGGTCACAGGAAGACATTAAAAAAAAAAAAAAAGCAACACAAGAAATCACCAAAACTGTTTGCTCCAATTAATTCTGGAACTTCAAGCTGGTATCTTGCCTGTGCATGTGGTAGGCATAACCTTAGACTATATGGAGTCCTAGGGTAAGCTTTAGTAGCAGCTCTTCCACATTATTCTTACAAAGAAAAGAGAAATTGGTTCCTACCTTAAGCAATGTGTTTCATGGATCTCTGCTCCATGGCAGCTTAATGCATGCAGGCTCTTATCTTCCCACAGGCACAACAGAACAGGTCATACTGAGGGAAGGGGGTAAAGGTGAGAGCCAAGTGCTTTCAAGCAGTTACCTGCACTGTAGATGCCTAAACACATTCCTGTACAGGCACAGAAGTACCCCAGATGTTGCTCAAGCATTGCTAGTGCTGTTATTAGTTGCAATCTTGTAAAGTAGTACTTGCTTCTAACTTTGTCTGTTATTTAGCAAAGATGGAAACTTCATTTGCAACATTAAAACCAAAATCTTCACTGCAAAGTGGCAAGAATGCTCCCATATTGTGTTGTGACTCCTGAATAAACTCTCATGCTGTTACTGCAGTGCTCTGTCAGGCGTGTTGCCTTTTGCTATGGACAGTTGAAGTGTCTTCTGAAATGACCATCTGTGTTTTGCTTACCTACACTCACTGTAGGTTTGGTTTGATATTGGATTACTTTTCACGACCTCTTCTGCCGTCTTGCTTCTGTGCTTCTTCCCAGCATGGGATACATTTTCCAGGGGGATTCAGCTATAAGAGAGAGAATCTGGACTGCAAAATTTCTTGCAAATGAAAGATAACGTCTCTGAGACTACTTTAAACTAGAGGAAATAAACGAATGAGATAGTGGGGACAAAAGTGAAACACCTGCTTAACCGAAACCTCATTTCAGTCTTTTTCTCCAGTTAATTAAGTATTGAGGAAAATGGATGCAGAAAGCGCATTTTAAAGCAATCAAGTACTGCCAGAAATCAAACCAGCAATTTGAAAAGAGAACAACACTGCTCTCTACCATCTGACAAAATAAGATATTTGACAGGGAACAATATGTGCAGTACTGTTTAATTGAGAGGCAAGGAGAAGAATAATCATAGCTGCATTACTGAATTGATAGAAGTATCTCCAGCGTACCACAGGGACAATGTGAATTTGTGGAATCCTCCTGCCTGCTACAGCAAGCCAGCAATCACTTACATTCCCATCAACATTTTTACAATGTACCCTAGGCAGCAATGCAGAAATAGCAACTGTGGTGGCTGAAACCAGGAGACTTGCCTTTAAAATGACTGTAAAATCCCACACTTTCCTCTGCTGGTGAAGAGATATGCGACAAGAAACAAATGGGGAAGAAATATTCATTAATGCTTGCTCTCCTTTGTTAGAATTCATCAGAGCATGGTACAATCCTTAATCAGTTCACAGGGTATGGAATATGGCTATTCCAGCACCAGTCCTACAACAGGTTAGGTTCACTATGTGATTTTTTCAAAGCATCAGCTTTAGAGCAAAGACAGGACTTCAGTTTTCCTCTCTTAGTTCAAAGCTGTAGCCAAGGACAGTGATCTCCACTTACAAACTTACCTACATATTGGAAGCTCTGGCAGAACTTTCAAGGCTATATTCTCTTTCCTGCAGTCGATTCACTAACTTTCTATTTTTTCCTGGACATTTTAGCACATTAAAATGATACAACACAGGCAGTATGCTATAGCATCAAAAACCAGCAATGGGAATCAAGACACCTGAACAAAATCATTTTGGTCATTTGGTACCATTTCCATTCATGCTAAAAACACTATGTAAGGGGATGTGCAGTTAATGGGAGAATCTTATTTAGATTTTTTTATATATATATAAGCATATATACATAATATGTCTAACAGCCTGTTGAACAGAAGATTTGTTGATCTGAAGATAATATCAGGAACCAGACACCAAACACTTAAATAAAAAGATAACGTGAAAGAGCAGCCAACCAAGTCAAATGGATGCAGGAATCACAAAACAGATTCTTTCCCTTTGTAATTGCTCACAAGAAGCTGAGCAGGAAAAAAAAAAAAATCCAAAAGGATGAATTATCAACAATCTCCATTACTACTTCAAGCCTCCATGATCTAAGCTAATTAAAAAGGATCCAAACTCTGATCCTCAGGAGAACTAAAATCTTTAATCACTCAGCGCTAGATAATTATTAAAACCACACCTATCTTTAAATTTCAACAACAGCTCTAAAAACAGATTATTTTTCAGTACAGGGACAAAAGAATACAGAACATGAGAAAAATGAAAGCAGACCCGAACCACAATTAATAATTTTGCACTCCAGCCTTGCCTCTACAAAAAAAACCAACCAAACAAACAAAAATCTGACCTGGATATAACAGACTTGATGAAAAATACAATCTTCCTTCACAATATCGAATGCATTTACACTGTAATTCGTGTGGTTCTCAGTAGGCTTTCTAAATAAAGGAACCCTGAAACACTACCCAGTACTGAGAGCAGATTCTCACTAAGCTTTCATCTGTTTAATTTATGAGGACAGCAGCAGAAAAGCAAAGTACAGAAAGCTGCTGGTTTTTCTGTGCACCCATCAATCATCAGTGCACTCACCTAAGTATTTCAGCAACTGAAGTGTCAGGAAAAGATGATTTATCCACTGATAAAAAAGGCTTCCAGGAAGACAAATATAACAATGTAAAAAGCTAAGTAGATTTGGCTATTTTATAGCTACATCCTGGTTTTCTAAGTTCCATATAGTTTCTGAACTCCACACTGAAATAAGTGCTTGAATGTGCCTATACGTGTCAGAGAATATGCACACACACATGTATGTAGCAAAGCAGATATGTCTATCTTTTGTCATGGAAACTATAGATATACTAGCCCATATTTTAAGAAATCCACACCATTGCTTTTGAATACTGCTACTGCAATCTGCTCTCCTAGTAGCCCACTGGGTATTCAGTTGTCAACATCTTTCTAAAGTTCAAACAAGTGTTTTCAATTACTGTTTTCTGTAGAAAATTACTGTCAGCCTTTTGTAATTTGTGGCTTGTAGGGCTAAGGTAGCAAAAGCGGAGGGAGATGGAATCGTTTGAAGGGTTAGACAGATGAAATCTCAAACAGCAGGAACAAGGATCAAGCAGCTGAAATCAGTTCTTGGACAAATTTGGAGTGTTGTCACCACAGAGGTGGCACCTGGGCCAGGGAGTGACACTGCCTTCCCTACTGCATAGAGTATTTACATTGCTCAGCTATATTTCCCTGTCTAAAATGAACTAATTTCCAATATATAGTGCAAAGAAAATCTCCATTAAATGTGCATTGCACTTTGGCATTGCCTCCAAGGTTTTAGGGCACTATAGGACGTCCAGTATGTATGCCTGAAACTGGACAGATTTGGATTCACCACAGCTCCACTGGTATTTTGCTTCCCCTATTTAAAGCATATTAATTTGCATCCATTGTGGGACACATCAACAAAATTAGGTAAGCTGGAAAGCAAGAATGTGGTGTTTCTTTCAGCTCTATACTTCCCTCCCTCTGGTCATCACTGCACTGGCAGACTCTCCTGAGTGATCCTGCTACGAGCAAACAAACATTAGTGATACAAGCACTGTACCCAAGAGTGGGACTGCAGTGCAATGCAGAGCAACTTCTGGCAGCAGTGCAGGCCCATGTTCAATGAATGACATTTCTCCTACTAAGGATTATCTCTTTTTTTTAATTGTATACAAACTCTACCCAAACATCAGCTGCTTATACTGTGGCTATGCCATGGGAAGTGCTGGGCTGTCTCAGGTCTGCCCCTGATGTGCTGATCCTGCACTCAAGACTTGGGGAAATCCTGATCATCTCTGCAACTGAGTGGGCTCCAGAAGTCAAGGCAGGATCTGACCTGGGAGCATTTTAAATTCTCACATATGAAAGATCTTTTCAAACATTGACACTTAATAATAACCCTGGAAGAGCAGCAGCCAAACAAATTTCCTTTTATGTTTTCCTTTCCTTACTAGATGAAAAGGAGAAGAATAGTTCAAAGCCTGAAGAAAGAGCTGAAGATCACAAACCAACCAGACCCTTCCATCAGCTGTAGGGGCACACAGCAAAAGGATGCCATCAATCATGCAACGTGCTTTTAGCTTACAACTCTGGGCATTTCAGAGAGCATTAAAAATGAATTAGGAGAGCAAACTAGATTTTACACCAATTACAATGTAAACCTTGGGCAAACAGGAAAATGAAGAAGAGTTCCAGTTAATGCATCTTCCTGTGACGTAACACAGTATCTCTATAGCAACAATCAGGTTAGAATACTATGAACAATAACAGAGCACCAAAGACATTTTTACAGGGACTTTCACAATCTAAAAAGTGTCATTTCATTTGTCACAGATAGCTGACGCTGACAAAACACATCCTGTGCAATCCTCTTACTAGAAATTAAGTTTTTGATTCATCTTTCAAAACCCTACATGAATTGTGACCTGAAGTCTCATCAGCTTGCAGCAGGATGTAGAATATTAATTCTAATTTTCAACTGATTTAGGTATTAATCTATGTAACTTAAGATCTCTTGGAAATCTTAACCTATATTAGCTCATATACCAAAATGTTAAGATTAGCTAGTATTATGATACATACTGAAAAACAGCAGGCACTGTAATCTTTCAAAATGCAAACATTTCACACTTACTGAAATCTAAAGTCTTATAAAATACAAACATGGCCAAATAGAAAAATATGTAATTACTAAAGCCTCAATCCTTTCTTTCAGTGATGATATTTTACTTGGTTATAAAATAGCCATTTAAATTTGCCTGGTTAAGATTAGACAGTTTTCAAAAGACAGATTTTTTTTTTTTTTTTTCCCACACTCCTCTCCAAGTGGGACACTTTTCAAGACATCATATTAAAACAGAAAATTAACAATTAGTATAAACAAAACACATGAGTTGTGTTGGGGTTTGTTCCCATTGTTCACTACCAATGCATTTTCACATTCGTGCTTCTACTGCGAGTTATTTTTTTTAAAAAAATTGCTACAATTCCACCAATGTTCCCTTAATAATTTGAAGATAAAAAACTTATCTGAATTAATTTAACTTCTATGAACGGCTTTGTTGGTATACTGACAGAAGATGTGACACTCAAAAATACATCCTTTAAGATGGAGCGCTCTCAGTCTCCCTGGAAGATGCCTCTCAGCACAGTGCTACAAGGATTGTTTAATTACCTAACACTTGACATTAACACACAGCTACAGATGCTTAGGACAAAGCCACGAGATCTACTGATGCCACCCCAACCAGAAGCATATCTAGTTACTGAAGGATTGCTTGCATATAAAGCTTTTGTTTGAATTCTGTGAAATATTTTGGTTTGTCTTATACTGTTAGAGTTAAGACAAATGCTGAAGTCTTTAAAGGTCTTTCAGTTAAACTGATGAGTAGATTATTTGTTCTCATAAACTGCATTATAACAGAAAATGTTGTAAGCAAGGCAGACTAAGGATGTGCATGTATATGTAAATAGAGAATAACACTCTGCTTTGAGTGTAAAGTTAACTCAACTTCAAGTAGAATCTTTGTAGCATTAGAGAAGCACTCATACTTTGAAAGTTCAACTTAAAATAAAAGACAGTATTTTTGTTCCATGTTAAGGAAACTTTTTAGGGAGTACAAAACATTATTACCCACTCCTATTGAAAGGAGAAACATCATTCTGATAGAAGAATAATGTGAAAATGTATCTCTGCTGTGCAGCTTGGAGTGTTGGAACACTATTGCTCATGTAGAAGAGCTTGATTTTCCTAATACCTGGCCTGGATAGGCAAGCGTAAGAAATATGAATTATTGGAAAGCAATTTCTGTTGAGTTGGATAATGACTGATTTCATTAATGTCACCTTTTTCTCTTGCACAGAATTGCTCTGTGCTACTAAGCAAGTCCAAATAGACCTTTGAAATACAGTAGTACAAACTTGTTGTGGTGAGCTTATTTGTAATAAATTATCCTAAATTCAAGGGCATTATCATGAACTAGATGAAGTTATTTTATTTTATAATGATGATACCTAAAACTTAAATGCTATATCTAGGTGAGTTACCTTCTTTTGGGATCTCAGATAGGATTTTTCTTGGATAAAAAGGGGCTAACTCAAGGCATTCTGTATAGATATTTCTTGACACCTGACCGTTTCTTCCACAATTCCACTTTCATTACATCAGGTACAAGTATGCAACCATTTTCATATTTATATGTGACACATTTGAGGCTAAACATTGAAACCACCTGGAAAGAAGGTATAGAGAGGAGGTTGTTGGTGTCTTCTCACAAATCACAACTGATAAGACAAGAGGAAATGGCATCAGTTTACACCAGAAAGGTTGAGGTTGGACATTAAGAAAAACTTCTATACCGAAATGGTTATCAAAGACTGGAACAGACTGCTCAGAGAAATGTTTGAATTGTCATCCCTGGATGTATTTAAAAGCCAGCTGGAGATGGTGCTTAAGGATATGGTGTAGTAGTGGCCATGGCAGAGTTAGATAACTGTTGGACTTGATAATCTTAAAAGGTCTTCTCCAACCATAGTGATTCTGTGAGGCTTAGTTTCAGGGAAAATAGAGTTTCGTCTCTGGGTTTGTTCAAATCAGGTCTCATCCCTCTTTGCATAATGTCTTTCCATCTGGAGAAAGGGACAGCCAAGACAGAACACTGAAACTGTGCACTGGATATATCTGGCTGAGTTGGTTTTGCACTTACAAATGAAATCACTGCTTCATCTTGAATCATCCAATAGTGTTTCCCTCCTTTTTCCTGGAATCTAGTCTTTTTAGAGATACCTTGGTGAGTTGAGTTTCCATTTATAAATCAACCTTTGGTACACAGAAAAAATGGCAACAATGAACTATATGGCACCATGTAGTTCACTTTATCCATAGTTTAATTTTTTAACAGATTTATAAAGAATTATTTGCAGAAAATTCTAGAGAAGATACATTATACCTGTTCTTTCATTATCATTCCAAAAGTCTGAGTGACTATTGGTATTAGTAAATATTCCAGAACAAGCTCTACATAAGCCATGTATTATTAATCATTGCATAAGAAAAAATAGTGCCCTCAATATAGTTCTGATATTTATTTCAGATACTGGTTTTTGATTGTCACTTATTCCAAGTTGTGACTGAGTCCACACAGGTTTACTGCACCTTACAATTTTCTTTTTCCTCATCTTGCTCAGATAGTCCTTGTTCATTTAGAGAACATTTGCCTTTGTGCATCATATGACTCTCCCTGGTGTTATCAGGGATGGTTTTTGTGGATTGCTTGTATAGGCAAAGTGGTGACCTTGAAGTAGACTTCAGTGTTGGAAAAGCTGTTCCTGCTTGGGACTGCTGGTCATCATTTACCTGCAACATAAACCAAAATGTCCTGTTTTCCTGGTAATGGAAAAACACCCTACTAGCTTTCTGCATAGAAAAAAAAAAAAAGACTCACTACAAAAGACTAAATATTGTGAATTTGCAAAACACACATGTACATATTCAAAAGACCCTATTTTTAAGACATTTATCACTTTGAATGTACAGTACAGTGAGACTTGATATTAATCATCTTGGTGTGGTGTAAGCTAGAATACCTGTTACAAAGCTGGCAATCTATTTGCTAGGAGCAGAATAAAGCTAAACCAAGAACAGAGTGCGCTCAGTCTGATTACCAAGGTACCAGGTATTGTCTACAAAGATCTGTACTTTTATGTACAATTTTCCTGTACATATTCTGCAAACATAAAAAATAATTGTCGCTTCTTTTTGCTGACATCTGGACAGAAACCCCTGCTTTCACATTTTAACTGATGTGCAGTCAAAGCATTCAATTTAAATTTTACATTAAATTCACATACGAAAGTGAATAAATTTGCATATGAAAATAACAGAGCACATTTTAAACACTTTGAGAAATCTGCAACAGTTTGAAAATGGGTTTCTGAAATGAAGTATATGTAAGTACCTGCCAAAGAGAAGGAAACAAGGTTTATTTCTCTTTTAAAATAAGACACACTGTTTACTGTATTAAAATAAAGAAGGAAACAACACATTTTGATGGTCTCAATAAATGATGAAATATTATGAGGAATTCCTCCAGAAATCCTCAGATGTACGTCATCTTGAAATAAAACAAGGACGTATATCCAGCAAGGTCCAAGAGAGAAGGGCACAAATTCCTAGAACTGTTAGCTTCTGCATATTTACACTTGGGGGAAAAAACAACCCTGAAGTCTACTTTTTTCCTATATAGTTTAGGTAAGGAGTAGCCTGTCCTTGGACCTAGACAATACAAGCTTAGGCAAACAGGAGGACTGTCCCCCTGATATATTAAAAACAATTTATTACTAATTACTGGTTATTTGCTGTAATCTTGACTACGGTCTGAGAGACACTACAAGTTCACACCATTCTGGCAGG
This sequence comes from Chloroceryle amazona, assembly GCA_027560015.1. NCBI lineage: Eukaryota > Metazoa > Chordata > Aves > Coraciiformes > Cerylidae > Chloroceryle > Chloroceryle amazona. The sequence goes on along the minus strand of JANHFX010012205.1, from coordinate 21,380 downwards.
TGATTATTGAACAACTTTCTGTGGCCAAGGCTTCCTTTCTTTTTTGCACTACCGAGTTTCTTTACAAGCAACACCCTCCATTTGTTTCTAAGGTTACAAGAAAACATATATAAATGAGTGTAAATAAAATTTATTAGCATCATTTAATGAAACAGTAATAAAACACAGACCTCCAGGCAACATCTGCAAGAAGCAGCAAATTTGGGCAAGCAGAGTAATTAATCCTTGAAACAACATACAAGAATTCAGTGGATTCACTCTCACTTCAAAATACAGGTTTCCTATTGCTTAAAACAAATTATGGCTCTCATCTCACTTATCTTCCCAATGGTGCTTTCCAGTCTCAAAACCTATACATCCACTAAACTACGTGGCTCTTGCTTTTACTGTTGCTATCTTGATGACATATTTTATGTGTGAACACAGAAGAGCTGCATTTAAAAACAAAACCAACATAATACAAAAGTTGTTCTCGTGCTTTATGGTTTCACTTCTGAATGTGTAACAGACTCCACTGATTGCCTATAGAATGCTTTTGTGTAACCTGACGAACTGGAAGAATTTTTATTTACTAGCATATTTCTATGTAGCCCTCATCTAAAGAAGCATCAGTACATAAAAATTATTCTCTTTTTGCTCAGCTTGAGATAGCATGGTTAAAAACTTCAGAGGTGATTTCAGACAAAAGGTTTATTTCTGTCCTAAAGATGGAACATTTTTCTATAATCTGCTAAGCATTTGCATTAACTTAGAACATCTTATTCTGATGTATTGTGAAACATTCAGCAGTATGTCATATTACTGAAAACACTTGCAAAGGTAAACTTCAGTTACTACACTTTTTAAAATAAAAATCGCCTTTCCAAACCCAACTCTGTACTATTTGTTTGATAACCTTAAAATCTAGTAAGCGCTAACATTAATGTCTAGTTTCTTAAACATATAAATAGGGAACTTTTAGATGGTAAACAGACTTTCAAATATCTGTAGCTATTTTATAGTTTCTCAAATCTGGAATTCCAAAAGTTCTTAGCAGAAAACTTTAAGCCGCAACTCAGACTCACAAATATTAATTCTTTTGGTGTTTACTTTTTCTGAAACCTAAGAAACCACAGTATAAGGAACAACTGGTCTTTAAGATCCATAAGCAATCAAAAATATATTTAAATGAAATTTACATTTCTCAGTGGGTTTCCCTATAAAGTCACAAATTATATCACAGGAACAATCTACAGATTGCTAGCATGGTCAAGACCTTTATCATGTTTTATTGATTCAGTATTTACAATCTTACCTTCAGTGTGTTTCTGAGAAATGTAGAGAATGATGTGTCCTCAAACTTACTGGTCAATACAAATACATTTAGTGAATGTGTTGGTTTTCCCCATGGCTGTCATACCCTGATAAATTTTTTTAGTTACCTTTTGTGGTTTGCTGCCACCAGGTGTTGAACAGGAGAGCTCACCAAGATTATCTGGTCTGCATTTTTGGACATCTTGTGTAGGCAAAGGCAATTTCTCACTTGACGAAGCCACAGGGGGACTGGTTCTTAAATTTAGGGTTGTTGTATGTAAAATATAAGAGCTAACCTTTCCAGTGGGGATATCAACAGACTCTGAAAAAAAAAAAAAAACAAACAAAAACCCAGCTTCTATTAGAAACAGTTAACTAAGTTACACTTTCTCAAACAGCTCTCTTTTCACAATGGAGATGAAAATAGCCAATTAAAATCAGTAATTTGTTCTATTGAAGAAAATGAATCAAAAGATTGCTCAGCAAACCTTGTGTGTTCCAAAATTCATATGCAAGCCCTGGAAACTGTAGACAAGGTACAACAGTAATTCTACAGCAAAGATTTTCAAACAGATGCTTAGTCTTTTTCTTTACAGGTACATTATTGTTTGGAGAATTTCAGGCTGAAAACATGTACTGGTTTTACTAGAACTCAATCAGTACACAATAGCATATTCTTGATTTTTCATATTTTCCTCTGCATAGAACTATAATGTTATAGATTGTCTATTATCATAGAATCATAAAATGGTAGGGATTGGAAGGGATCATCTGGTCCAGCCCTCTGCCAGTGTAGGAAAACCTAGGGCATGCCACACAGGAACAGATCCAGGTGGGTCTTGAAAGTCCCTGGGCAGCCTGTTCCAGTGCTCTGTCACTCTCACAGTGAAGATGTTTTTCCTCGTGTTGAAGTGGAACTTCCTGTGTTCTACTTCGCTCTTGCCCTACCACAGGCAATAACTGAAAAGAGACTGGCCCCTTCTACTTGACACCCACCCTTTAGATATTTGTCAACATTAATAAGATCCCCTCTCACTTTTCCTCTTTTCCAGGCTAAACAGCCCCAGAGCTCTCAGCCTTTCCTCATAAGAGAGATGTTCCAGTCCCTTCATCATGCTTAGGCCTGACCTCCTTTCACAGAGTCCCCCTGCAGTCCTCACCAGCAACTACTTACCACTCAGACCCACATAGCTATTAACCATCTTTTTGACCTCAGAAGGAGAAATACTGAAGGAACTGTGGGGCTATGGAGGGAGCAAATATGACTCCATGACAGTACTCTGGCAGTCCAGTCTTGTGACTATTAGATTCACTCCACATGTATTCTCCTGTAAGTTTCAGTGAATGGTTCAAATAATGCTCTTAAATGACTAGCACAAATCTTCTGTCATCAAACCTTTGTTGCTATTACCTATTATATGCTCAGGCTCTAACACATGCATCACAAGGAACTACAGAGTTGTGACTGCCAGGACCATTTAACTCTCAGAAGAAGGTTAATTATTAAACAAACATAAATGTATTATGCTGGTCTAAGACCATAGCTCCACAAACACTGACATGGTACTAACTGGCAAATCTCCCATTGACTACTTTCACCTTCCATCACTGCCACCAAAAATGTTTGCATAGTCACCTACTTACCCAGAGTAAAACTGATTCAGCAAAACAAAAGAAGAGAAAAAAAAAAAAAGCAAGCCATCTGGTATGCTCAGAAAGCTCAGAGAGTGTCTGCCTTTATAAAACACTATAAATACCTTTTCCCACTCCTCCTGGAAGCCCATCTGGCTCACCGTCTATGTCCTCCTGACCCAGTACATTTTGACTGATATTATACTTCCTTTTTTTTTTAAATGAAATCTCTGGCACAGGGGATCTTGGTTCTCCATTATCTTTCCTGTTGTCTTCATATCTCTGTCTTTTACTTGAAAGCTTAGTAGCATCTTCATCTGACCTCATCTCTTTGGCAGACTGATTGCTCACTGTTAATGAGTTATCTGTATTCAGCAAAGGAGTGTTGACAGCATCGCTTGTTGGCTGTTTCAGCTGAGCACTCAACAAACTGACTTGTGTTTTTAGCATCTCATTTGCTTCCTCTAGTTTACAATATTTAACAATTAGAGAGCAGTATTTCTCCAAGTTCTCATTTGCTTCTCTGGTTTTCTCTTCCGTAGATTTCTGTAATTCTTCCAGTTTTAACTTGATTTCTTCTGTAATGGCATTCTCATCAGCACCTTTCAAAGCAGAATATCATTATTCTTATAAGTAACATAAGAAAAGATGCATATATAAGAATTTATAATGTAATGGTCACACATCTTTTAATTACAGATGTATAACTATGCAACTATATAAGTGACAGTGTACAACAAAATTAGTAATATGTTTAACATGATAATGTATTTGCTAAAAGGAGAACAAACCTGCAAAATTTGAAAAAGAAACCTTGACCAATTCATGGGCAAACATTTTCCCTGTCATTTTTTTTTCTTCTGAACACCTGAGTTTGTACTCTTAACTATAAGTATCACCTACAATACAGTGCATCTCATGAGAAGAAACAAAATATAAAGAACAAAGCATGAGAATCAAAGGGAAAAGTCTGATGGAAAACAATAAAAGGAGTTGTACACAAACATTAGTTATTAAGAAAAACACTCCCCTCCTTCCGCAAGTCACTTCTAAGTCACAAAAACACAATATTTAAAATATTTATTCATAATCCACGGTTGCCTCTGATACTTTAAGGCAAAGACGATGAACTAGATTTTAAAAATGTTTGACATGTTTACAGTTGTACTTTTTAATACTAGTTAAGAAACATGCACTGTATTAGAGTTGCATATGCAAATGGACATTTAGGGAAAAAGAAAGTTTCAGAACATAATGTCCTGCTAAGAAAGCATTAAGATTACCTTCTTTCTTATACTTTGCAACAGTTAGATCTTTCTTCTTTAAAAGCTCATCGCATTCAACCAGCTGTTTCTGCAACACTTCCTTTTCCTGTTCCACATGCTTACAGGATTTCATCCACAGCTGCATTTTACTGTGGACAAATTCATTTTCCTTCTTCAATTGAACTATGATGTTAAGATTATCAGCCTACAAAGTAAGAAATGTAGCTGTTACACCAGAAATGTAATTCTTCCATTTAAACATTACAGTGTCAAATGGTAGCTCAACTGTTATGCAAAAGGAGCCGTAGAGCACGGTTGTAATGTATACTTGTTTGCCTTTTTCTGTACAACTTCATTATAGCTGCTCCTTTACTGTAGGAAACATGAAAGTCCTCTTCTAGGTGGGTACATACAGATTATTAACTCAGCAGAAAAACAAGAATTCAAATACCATTAAGTGATATTTATTCTTTCCCAATATACAAAAAAAAAAAAAGAGATTACTGATGTCAAAAGCTTGCATCCTACATATGAGAAAGCTGTATGAACTCTGATGCAGTAGTTCATCCTTCACCTGTGAAGTGATACTTCATTGACATGGCATAAAGAAGTGCTGATTTCCAGGTAACAGATTTCAAAACAATACTTTAAGTTTTAACATGCTCTCTCCTAGTCAGAGTCTCCTTTATTATTCTTTTCATCCCTAATGTCTCTAATTGCCACAAAGGCAAGATTTGCATACTAAATTCCAGCTCAAAAGTACTATTCTAAGCAGCACCAGGTACCACCTTCCCACCTACTTCCACTCGCTTGGACTGCTCCCTGCTTGTCTGGTCTGGTACTAACCTGTGGGCAAATATCACACACAGTGAGCACAGCTAGAAACTTTATATGCTACATTTACCCTACCATGGGTACTGTTCTGTCACTAGCATGTATCCTATAGCACTATATCATTGGACTACTGGTATTAAACAAATGAACAACACAGTGGAAGGCCCTACAGAATAAAGTACTGTTAAGAAAAATGAATTTATTGCATTTCAGTGTTTCCTTGCAAGTAAATTGAACTGTTTCTTTAAGTGCACATTTAGAGAGATGTTCATTCCCAATGTAAGAGTACAGAGTTCAAGCCAATCATCAATCACAAACAGAAATAAGACAAAAATAAAAGGCAGATGAGAAAAAATACAGGGGAAATTAATACAGATATTCAGTTGTAGGGACAGTTAAACTTCACCTGTGCTACTACAAAACAAACTAAGCACACCTAGAACTGTTACCAGCTATCAATTTTTCACAGTATGTGGAGCTTATATTCTATCATTACCAAGAACAGTTTTGTCATTCAGAGAATTACACTAGCTAATAATTTTAATGAGTATTCTATATAAAATCAAATTGATAAAAATCTCAGGAATGAAGAGCAACGTATCAAGACTGATGCTTAAATCAGAATATGGTATCTTTGATAATAAAAGCAATTCACAAACAGAAAATAGAGGCACTGCAAAGTGAATGTATTGTATCCATGTTATAACCCAGTCACAATGATCAGCACAGACAAGAGACTGCTATGCTCAGCATCACATAAACCAATTCTAGGTGATCTTAGTCATGGCATATGCAATAGAAACTTTCTAGTGTAGATCAATAGGAACATTGTTTCCTCCGTGCTCTATATTCTCCTTAGTGAAACAAAGCTGTATCAAAGTCAAGCCAAAGCTCTGGAGCACTGGTTCCCAATCCCATGATTATTTTACTCCACAGTGCCTTGTATCTCATGTAATTGACAATGTTTACATCTTTTTTTCTTACCTTTTTTTTCTGGAGTTCTTCTAAGGTTTGATTAGCTACTTTAAGGGAATTATTTAGTTCTTCTTTCTTTGACTTCAAATGCTCAATTTCCAATTTTTGTGAGCTGATAGTGTGCTCCAGTGAATTCATCTTATCTCGACAGGCCTCAATTTCTGCTTCATTCTAGAGAAAGAAAATGTGCCTATTAAGGACATCGAGTAGTATGTTAAATATGTACTTAAGAGCATGTCACAGCCCACAGGAGTTCCACGGAAAATTTTCTTGGTATGTTTTGAGGAGTTTAAAGATGAAAGAGCAATTTGTCTTAAGTATATATTTTGAATACCAAAATCTTGCCTCTAAGAAGTCTACCATTAGAAAGCCCTTATATTTTACTCTAACTTGCTCTTCAATTTACTCTATGCTCATAAAAATGAAAATTATTAAAAAACAATTACAGAAAATTGTTTGCCCATGTCCTACTGGCTTCAAATATATATGCATAGATATATTTCTGCAGAAAAGATGATGGCTCTTTGCACACAGCATGGCTGACAAATGCATTTCCAACAAATTTGCCCTAGTGTCCTAAAATGGTTAATATTTCTTCCCCATTCATAACAAAACAAGCATTTCCTGGACTAAAACACACTGCTACTTTCCTTTTTTTTCAAATGTATAGTACCAAATAAATTAACACTTACTGAGTTCTGAAGCAAATTCACCTTTCACTGCTTGCTATATGGAAAAACAAAATTTAACACTCACCGAGTTCCAAGGTAAGTTATAGAGACAGTTTGAAAATAGTGTTTAGTAAAGGCAATTTCTTTTGCAATAGAATTGATAAAATTTGGTAAAATACATAGAATTTAATTAAAAACCTCACAGCACCATTCTTCCCATTTTCAGATTTACCTTTCTGTTTGATTCTCTCAGAGAATCCTGATGCTCTTTCTCTGCTTGAAGTAGTCTGTCTTTGTATTCTGCTATTTCTCTTCTCATTTCCCTTTCTTTTTCTTGTAGTTCTGTCTGGACCATTTCCAAACTCTTAGACAGTTCAGTTTTTTCTGATGTAGTTAATTGCAGCTGAATCTGTAAAGAGTAATAGCGCATCCTTTGGTATTTAGGATTTTCTCAATGGAGAAACAGTTGACCCATTCAACCATTTGACTTTTTATTTGAAACATCTTTGAATTTCCAAAACCAACTTGGTAATAAACAACTGTTCAGCAGTGGCTAAACACATTGTAATCAAAGAGTGGAACATCTGAACACACAAGGTGGGATAAGAGGCAAAGGAGGGTTTTCTAAAAGGAAACATTGTGATATGAGGGATATGTTCAGTGCAAGTTTGCCAGCACTATTAAATCAAGTAAAAATCACTGGCAGACTCAAAGCTTAACCTCTCCAAACATTGTTCCCTCAGAGTTGCTTGAGAGGTTTCACTTTCCTCACTCTAAGATGATAAAACTTTCCAAGCATTTTCATATTGATCCACCTTTTTAACTGTACTATTTGGACAACTGGCCTGTATTTCCATACAGGATTTTTGGAAGTTGCAGAAATCTCTTTTCTCTCACAAAATCCTCAACGCCACAACAGAAACAAGCCCCTGGTTATAAAATTTTGGAAATAATATTAGTAGGTAATAAGACCACTTAAGCTGGTTTAAACGCGTAACATTATTCACAAATAAGACCTACAGTCATCTCAATGGTAAAACAGCCTCTAAGAATTAAATATGAACAAATTAAAAATAAAGACTCTTGAATTGTTTCTTCCTTGACTTCATCCTGAAAGTTCTTTAACACTGTAGAAAGTAGCTTAGTTTTAAAAGAAATTTGAGATATGTTACATTTTTATGGAACATTCTCAGTCTGATGATTGAATGTCTGTAGCTGCACAAATTCTTGCCACTGAAAGATTTCTGGATATCCACCTGTGGCCTTTATGCCAAGAAAAGTTTCAATAGAATGAAGGGAAAAAACTATTAACTAATCATTTTATCTCAGAAAAAAAATAATAAATCTTCAGAAATTTGGAAGCAGGAACCTCTGGTACTGTACATTAGCACAGGTCCATTGACCAACCTCTACACATTTATACTGCACTTGAGCATCTGGCCTTAAACACAGAAGAACTACACACAGAGCAACTAACTTTTTTCTTTTCTGAATATTCTTGAATAAGTTGCATTTCTTCAGAAAGCTTGTTCCTTTCTGTGGTAAATTCTTCCTGTAGTTTGGAAATCTTCTGTTCAGTATCACTTAGCTTGACTTGCAGGTCAATACAACTTTCCGTCAGTTCGCTTACCTGAAATTAAATTTTTCAGAGTTATTTTTAATACATGTGTCATGACCTCCAAAAGTTTCTTATATGCAACAAGCAGTTTTCAAGATGGTTTATTTTACTCCCATAGCTGGTCCAGCTCCAGGCAAGAATCGCAACAAGCCAATGCTGTTTTCACATGGCAAATGTCCAATTGTTCTTTCACTTTCCAGCTCCCAAAGTACTTAAGCTTGATACAAAATCTCACTCACCCAATACTGATTTGCCTCTCCTTTTTTTCTTCTAGAGGGAAGAGGAAACTATCTTGCATTATTTGTTTACTTAAACTTCTATACCTACTTTCAAGCAACCTTCTCATTCATCCTACAGATGAATGTAATACTTTCCAGATCTGTAACTTCAATGCAAACTTATGATTGCTTTGAAAACAATTTTAAAAATAGGGTGCTTACTGTAAAAGTTTGAAGCTTAAGCTATTTTAAGATATATTTTATTAAGGAAGTGATAAGCCCAGAGGACACTTCAGCCTCATTCCTAAAATAGGCAACTTTACCCTAATGGAAATGGCATTACCTTTTTACATAAAGAACTTTTCTCACAAATTGTAGATTCCAGTTTCTTCTCAAGGTTCTCATAAGATACTTTTAGAACATTCAGGATGTCCGGAAAGGTTTCAGTATCAGAAAAATGTTGCTCCTTCAGCTTCAACTCAGCAATCAAATTCTGCAGCCTTTCTTTTTCCTGGTGCCAACATTCATGTTCCTGTTGCATGTGTGTCAGCTGTGAAGACCGCTCCTCCATTTCTCTCACCTGCTTTTGAAGAGCACCATTTTCCTGCACCTTTTCATTAATTTTTTGTTTACAATCCATCAACTCTTGAGCAAGTACATCCCTCATTTGATCCAATTTGACATTTTCATTTTTTAATTCTTGACATTCCCGTAATAGTGTTGTTTTATCTTGCTCAAGACAAGCCACTCGATTAGTCAATACTTGCTCTTTTGCTCTAGCATCTGCTTCTTCCTTGCAAGAAATCTCTAATTTCTCACTGATATCTTTCAGCTCAGTTTTCAGCACTACCACAGTATTTTCAAACTCATTCTTGATCTGTATCTTTTCTTCCTCCTTTTCTTCTAACAATTTTGCTGTAGTCAAATTGGAAGATTCTAGTTCAAGAATTAATTCTTGCTTTTCTTTTAAATCTTTAGCCAGACACTCTCTTTGGGAAGTGAGGACATCAGATTGTAATTTCAGCTTTTCAGACATCTCTTCCATCTCCATTGTTAATGTTTCTGCCTCTGCTTTAGCAGTCTCTGACTGAATAACTGCATCTTCTAGATTTTTCTCTGACATCTCCAGTTCTCTTTCAAGCCTCTCTATTTTATCCATGAGAGAGTCAGCTTTCCGTTCACTCTCTTTTAACTTTTCAGCAATGTGGTGTTTTTTCTTCTCATCAGATTCAATTTTGACTTTCAGCTTTTCAATTCCATATCGCATTTCATCCACTTCTTTCCGTGCTGAGCTGAGTCTAGCAGCAAGTTCACCTTTTTCCATTAACAAGTCCTGTAAAGATCTGGAAAGCTCTGAATTTTCCTTTTCTGATGAACTTAATTTGCTCTGCATCATTTCCAACTCTCTTACAATCAGCTCTTTCTCCTTTTTCAAATCTGCTGATTCATTTTGGAGTTTTCCCTTTTCTAAGGTGAAAGACACAGCATCATTTTCCAAATGTTGCAGCTTCTTCAGAAGATGATCTTTTTCATCTGACAATTGATTTACATCAGATTTTGCAGTCTCAAGCAGATTTGTTTGTGTCATCACTTCACATTCTAACTTTCTAATTAATTCAGTAGAATCCACTGTAGTTGACTCTATCTCTTTTAATTTTTCTTGTAGCATCTGATACTTCTGCTCTAGTTCTTTTTTATTCTCAGACAAAACACTCAGTTCTTGGCCAATATGGTTTCTCTCAGCTGTGACTGAAATTAGGTGCTCTTGAAAGCTAGAAATAGTTTTCAGATTCATTTCTCTCTCCCTTTGTAACTGCTGACATTTTGCCTGAAGCATTTCAATATCATGCTCTTTGAACAAGGCCTCATTCTCAGTATTAACCTGCTCAGATTTTGGACTCCTCTGTTCATTTTCAGCTGCAAGAAATTGTTCATGATAGCCTCTCCTGATCATTTCCACATCATCCAATGTGTCTGCTGCATTAGACAATCTAACTTTATATACCTCCAGCTCAGACTTGACGTTCTCAGGTTCTTTTTCTAATGAGACTTCTCTAAGAGATAATTGCTGTTTATTTTCAGAGACTGATTCCAGTTTTTCCTCTACGTCACAGTTTTCTTCCTTAACAACTGCAGTTGCTTCCTTCAGTTCTGCAAAAGCTGAGCTCTTCAGAGTTAATTGTACATGCTGAAAGTTCAGCTCTGAGTTTAATTGCTCATCTTTCATTAGTAAATCAAGATGTTTATGGCTTTCTTCTGTCTCTCTCAGCTTCACATTTTCAGCAGTCTGTTGTTTTGTCTCCTTATGAAGCATTTCAGTGGTTATTTGATTTTCATAGAAATCCCCTGCACTCAAAAACATACTACTACTGGAAAATGACAATGCACTGGCACGGTCTGATGGGTTGGTTATTCTTCCTGACATATTTCTACACTCATGTTCTCCAGAAGTCTTCTCAGTATAATCTTCCATTAATCTTGCTTCAGTGGTCTCAGTTACATTTTCACACACAGAGGTATCTCCTACAGCAATTTTCTCAAGGGGGATTAGTTTAGGTTTACTGCTTTTCAGTGCTGAGTTTTCAGTAGGCACTTCCAATTGATAAGGACTGTTGTTTTCTTGTTCAGTGTTCTGTAAAGGTTAAGAATCAATCCATTTAAAAGAAAGGAAAAGAAAAAAACAAGGCTTTAAAGTTTTGTTAAACTAGTAAAACTCTTCTACAAAATAAATAGGTAGCATCCTTCTCTACTTCTGAATCTGTTATCTTATAGAAAGGATTTACACTTACATATATAAACAAGTATCTTGGGTAAAATGTTTTAAAGATACTGAGGGAAAGCTTTTAGCCAAATTTACTGAAAGACTATGTCCAAATGTACCATGTGCCTCCATATTTCGGGAAAATAGGTATCTACATGACAAAGTGAAAAATCATTATAATGGGAGAATGGCTTACTGCTCACCTTCTATTAGACACCAGAGAAACATCAAGGGACACAAGCCCAAATCCCCAGACAGTCCCTTTTCCAAATTACCACTGTCTGAGTTAGGCTTACATTTCGTGCCACCTCATGCATTCTGTTGAAACAATAAAAATGAGTAACTTCAAAACCTGAGGACTCCAAAAAAGAACAGGGTCTGAAGGTAGCACCTGAAAGATCTGTATTGAGTACCCCAGCTTAAAAAAAAAATCCAGTTATGTATGGTAAAGGACAGTATTTCCCTCTTCAAGTGTCTATGTATCAGTGTGGATGCTCTATGTGAACTACAAGCAGCACATACAAATGAAAGATTTTTATTTTTTTTCCCCCCCATAAAGAACAGCTACTCAGCTGGCCAAAATTTAGAGCTGGCACAGCTCAGCACATCTGGCAGAAATGTAGAGCTTCAAGGTGCTCTGAATGTGAGAGTAGTGTTAGATTTTAATTTCTGAGATTAGGTTCACTAGGCACTGGAGGCCACTTACACAGGACTTAATGGTAAAAACTGTAATTCTCACAAGCAGTAAATGCATCCGTTAGATTTATTTTTAAGGGGAATTAGTCTAATACACTGTATGGAAGAACTAAACTGGTTTTCATCTGGTCCAAGTGAGGTTTTGATTCTTCTCCTCCTTACAGGGAACAGCAAAATCTACTTCACTGGTTGCAAACCACCTACAGCACTGAAAAAAAGACAGATCTGACTTCCAAATTTCTCATTCCCTTAGCTATTTTGAAGGAATTCAGGCTGAAATGAAAATTAACTGTTCTGCTGCCAGCTAACTCTGTTCTGCTGTTGATAGTACTGAAAGGAATTACAGGTGTGGAAGCAGTCCTAAGTTGCTTGTCCCCATGAAAGAAACTGTGTGCATCTTTAACTGACTGTACTAAATCAGAGATGTAAGCTTGTAAGCATACTACAGATACATACAGTGCAAACACATCCACTATCATAGCAGGATCCACACTGACACAGACCTAAAGAAAAAGCAAGAAAGCACAACTCTTAACAGAATAATCTTGTTGGCTTTGTCATCATTTGTAATTTCTCATGATCCCTGTGGTGCATAAAACAGAATTTAAGACAGATTATTTTTCTGCTTTCTCTAAAGAACAGCACTGCTTCTGTCAGACACAATTTTAAACATGTTTAATTTCAAAATTTAAATTTGGCTTACTGTAAATCAAAGTATTTATATAAAACTGATTTGCATTACAACAATTACTTACATTTTCAATATCCGTGCACAGCAGTGAATGAGAACTTAAATCAAGGACTTGGAGTTGGAGTCTTGCTGCTTCCAGCTCCAGAGACAGATTCTCAGTTTGTTTTCTTTCTGATGTCAGTTTGCACTCCATATCCACAGTCACATTATTCAGTTTCTGCTGCCATTCTTCCTTGTCAGCTAGATTTTGCTGTTTGAGATCATCTATTTCTTTTCTTTCAGAAAGTATAAGCTTTCTCAGCTCTTGTATTTCCTCATTTTTCATATTGTCTTGAATGTGAAATTGGTCTTCAAGCACCCCCATGGCCTTCTCATATGTCTGACACAGCATCTGAAGTTCTTCAATTCTATTCTCAAGGTTAGATTTTCTAGGAGTAAGGCTCCTGGGGTCTCTAACAGAGTCTAATTTGTGGTCATTATGACTATTTTCAACCACAACTTTTGTTGCACCTTCTGGAATTATTTCTGCAGAGCTGTCAGGCCGATTAATTTCTTCTATCCATTTGCACGTATCACTGTTAGAAGAATCAACCACCTCACTTACTTCTGTAAAAGATGGGCTTTCAAAAAGATCTGAGGAAGAAACCGTAGACTTAGTTTCATCTAATTTAGACAGTGTGTTATTTTGGCTAGAAGATAGGGGTATTCTCACAGAATCTATGCAAGCACCGCTCAGACTTCTTGACAATGCAGAATTTTCTGCCTTCAATATTTCAATACAAGACTGTAGCTCAGATATCTTCGAGGTCATGCTGCAGTGCTGTTCATATAATTTTATATGTTCATCCTGGAATAACAAAAGCTTCTCTCTTAGTTCAGTGAAGTGTATTTTAACTTCTTTGCTGGACAACTTTGAATCTTCATAGTCAGAACTCGGTCCAGAACTGCATTCTTTAAGTCTGAAGTACATGTCCTTATTATCAAAATACATCCTCCGGTCACTGTTATCACTTTGATCCATAAGTTCATCATGAAAAATAGCTTTTTCCACTTTTAAATTTTTATCTGCATTCATTGTGTTCTCTTTCTCCTCCTCTTCCTCATTAATACCTGTGATGTCATTTGGTTTTAAGTCTTTAAATCCAGATGCTAGCACAGCATTCTCAGTCTGCAACCTCTCACACATTTTCTCAAGCTTGCTCAGATTGTTTATTGTTACCTGCAAAGAGGATGTCAGCAAGATGGATGAAAAGCTTTCATCCATTTTTCTTCTGCCACAATTCTGAGAAATGCTATCATAATTATACTCTGATGAGTGGTCATCTTCATCTAATACTGATAGAGTAGAACCTGAATTTTTCGATTCTTTAACAGAAAGTAGTTCTTGCTGCAGTTTCTCTTTCTCTCTCACAGTTTTCTCAAGTTCTACTTCCATGCCTTTTAAAGCAGTCTCCAGCTGCATCACTTCCAATCTGTACTTCTCCAGGAAGAGTTCACTGTCCTCAAAATCCATTTGAAGAAGCTCAAGTTTAACTTGACATTTATTCAGCTCAGCATCCTTTTCTTCCATGGACTTCCTCAACTGTTCTGAATGGAGTCTCTCTTTGCAACTAACATCACACACTGGAGATTCACAGTTTGTTTCTAGTTCCTTCCCCAAGTGCTCCTTGTCTTGAAATATGATACCACATTTCTCTTGCATTTTATTTTCTGTTGCCCTGACATTTAACATTTCCTGTCTTAAACAGTCAAGCTCTGTAGAAGGCACATGTTGGATATTGGAAAATTCTGACTGCAGTTGCTGAAGTTCTTGAATCAAATCTTTTTTTAGTTCTTCTGAGGCTATTAGTTTATATAAGATATCTTTATTCTCACTAAATACCTGTTTCTCTTTTTCTAATTTTGTTTTCTTTTCCTCATATTCAATTGTTTGCTCTCTCAGAATGCTCATCAAGTTTGCATTTTCTTCTTCCACTGATTTATACTTTGCCTGCAAAACTTTAAGTTCTGTTTTGATTTCTTCAGTTCTTGATTCAATATATTGTCTTTCCTCTTTGTGTTTTCCAGACATTTCAGAAATTATTTCTTCTCTTTCCTTTAAACTATCAGAAATATTTTTATTTGCTTCCAGTAAAGTTATTTGTTCCTGCTCTAAAGCTCTGCTTAAATCCCTAAGGGCTGCATTTTCTTCAGTAAGTGCCTCATTTTTTTTGCTATATGAGGAAATCATTGAAGACATATCCTTCTTCTCTGAATTCCATGTTTCAGACACGTGCTTCAGCTGTCTGACTGAATCCTCAAGCAATTTATTATTGATCTTTAAATCCTGAAGCTCAGCTTGTCTGTTTTCTAACCTTTCATTCAGAGTTTGCAGTTGCATGTCCTTTTCCTCAAGAATAGCTAAAGTTTCTTCCATTAACTTCTGACATGCTGAAATATCAATTTGTAAGTTACTAATGTGCTGTTCAGTTTCTGTGACAAAGCTTTTGTGCATCTGTTCTACATTAAGTAGTTTTTCTTCTGTTTCACCCTTTATTTCCAGTAAGTCTTCATACTGTTGCTGATGATTTGAATTCAGCTGCTTTTGAGCCACTAAGGAAATCTGAAGAGAAGAGATCTTATCTTGTAAAGTGGCTAGATCCTTAGTTTTTTCTGCTTCTAGGTGAGTTCTTGCACATCTGTCATCCTCAGCGATGAAGTTATTTGGCACAATTTGTGTAATATCTAAAACAGTTTTCTCCTGACCACTTTGTAAATTAATTTCTCCATCCTCTGTGATTTCTGAAGTATTTTTTGCTTTTACAAGACAACAGATCTTTTCATATTCAGCAAGCAGGTCATGATAACATTGCTCCCTTTGCAGTCCTTCACTTGTTGCTAGCTGTAACTTTTCTTCTAGTTCAACTAATTGGTTGGTAAGCTGCAATATTTTACAGGACATATTTTCTATCTCTTTACAGTACTTTTTATCAGAACATTCTGCTTTCCACTGAAGTTCATCAAAAGCTTTTTTTTGCTCCTCTAATTCTGCACATTTACATTCCAGCATGTCTTTAAGTCCTCTAATCTCTGTGCTTTTCCTGTGACTTTCAGTTTCCAGCATTCTGAGTTTTTCACTATGCTCATGATTCTTGGTTTGCTGACTTTGAAGAGACTTCTCCAAGTCATTAATATGAGTCAGCATATCCTCCTTTTCAGACTTAAGTTTATTTATAAGATAATCATTTTCATTTTTCATTTGAGAAAAAGCAGTAGCCTCTTTTTGTAATTCTTCACATTCTCTCTGCTTGAACGCAAGAAGCTTCTGCAAAGCATCTGATGCTTCCTCCATTTTACTTATTTTACAGTTTTGTTCTTTAATATGATTATCTTTTTCCTTGAGCAGGTCTTGGGTAGAATCTTGTTGCTTTTCCATGTCAGCTAAAGCTATTTTCAGCTCTTCCAGTAAAAGGGAGCTCTCTTGCTTTTTAAATTTCTCTTCCATTAACTTCAGCTCTGCTTCCTGAAATGTATTCTTGTCTGCAAAGGAAAACACCATCACTCTTTGCCAGTCAACACTAATACCGATAATTTTCTAGATGATGTATTACTATTTACTTTTACTATTTTCAATTCTCCTTCTAGTGCAAAGCATTACTCTCAAGTTAGAACGCTGGATAAAGGATTGTTTATATCATCACAGGCTATCAGACGCTATGTACTCATAGACATTATCTACTTTCCACTCTGCAGTCTGACACAAGCCTGCAGTCCAAGCCGGTCGGTCGTCCTTTGTCAGGTGTAAATACCTGTTATTTCCATGTCTCACTTTTACCATTTTTTTATATAAAGTAGCACTGCTTTTTCTATTTTTTTTTTTTTTTTTTAACAGGACAGGTGTCATTGCAGTATGTGACCTTCTTGTCAGTCAGTCTTATACTCTGTTTCTGCAAAAGAATGTTTCATTCTACAGTGTTATTTTCCAAATTGTCATTATTTATCTGCATTAATGGGAACAGACTAAGAACCACCAAGGCTTAGAACAAGGATTACATTCCACTAGTAAGCCAGTAAAATCTGCAAATTTTCTGTGTGTTCAGAACCAAGTCATCAGTTGAAAGGCAATCAAAAGTTTGGTCACTAATTTTAAGGAGAACAGAATCAAATTAGAAAGCTTAATTTTGAAATCTTACATGGAGATTGACTGATGTACAGAAACAAGGGGGAAATCTAACCCCTATTTTAATCAGATCCATTAGAACTATAAGGTGCATTTCAACTCAATTCCTGAAAAATGTGTTCTCAAGTAGAAACACTGCAAGCAAGACTCAGCTATCGGTGGTTATGTAACCTTTTCCCTACCATTAAAAAAAATTAAAAATGCTGTGAAACACACTGAAGAATTACAGGACATAAGTTTTCTGGTTTAAATAGTTTATATGAAATTTAGTACACTTCGACTAATTACAAAATTTTGTATCTTCAGAAATTGTATATGTTCATAGACAAAAATTAATTTCCATTTAGGACAAACTCGGTGTCAGTTAAAAGACACCAATCATATCCCTCATGGAAACCTTTTTACTTAATCCACAACTAAATTTCCAGGATTGAAGGAAACCTAGGTCTTTAAACACGCAACAGGAGTTCTACTAATTTAAATACATAACTCACTTTTTATCTTTTCAACAAAATTCTGGCTCTGCTTTAGAGACTGCTTGATCATATCTAGTTCTTCTTCAAGCTGGTTTATCTTCTGCAAGTTTTTTTCAAGTTGACAGCCAAGAAGATTTTTCTCCTGCTTCACTTCCTAAAACAAAACCAAGTAAGAATATATTTCTTGTGAATTACCAAGAAGATCAAAGAATTTGGTTAATTTAAAACAAAAGAAATATATTTCATTAGGTCCTATTAAGTCTTTGGGCAGCTATGCCCAAGTTCCTAAGCACTGCTTGGGAATATAAGATGAACTGTTCTTTACCAGTTGACAGCATCTTAGAGATGCCACCAGTGACATAGTCAGCAAGTTCGTTGTTTGCATAGAGCAAACAGCTTCACATGACCTGCCCCAGAAAGATCAAGACTGAGACATATGTAACAAAATCTGAGTAGATGAAGTTGGGCTACTTTCCCAAAGAAACAAACCCCTGCAATGGCATCAAAAGTAACAAATATATAGATCAGGTTTCACCTATCATCTTATGTAGGGACAAGTTCATTTTCCACTGAGCATCATCATGAAAGCAACACTGGTCAAATGATATTTAGAAGTGTTTACACTTTCAGAGGGTTGGTTTGCCATTAGGAGTATTTTCTTCCAAATAACTTGAGGGATTTTTTTAAACTACACTGCATCTAGGAAGCCACATAAAAGCCCTTTTAAGGAAACTAATCCTTTTTCTCCAAATCCTATGCTGCTGGACAACAGATGGCATGGAACTGGTATGGTCCAACTGGATACAGGCCACCAATTCTTCATCCATTTACTACTAGCAGATGGGCAGCAATTCACAAAAGCCAAGCTCAAGAAATAGAAAGGTCTGGATGAAAAAAATTAAAGCTTGCTGGCATGGCAGGCTTGTTTTTTTTTGCAAAAACATAAATAAATCACCTTCAAAACATTATTAAATGTTATTAGACTTTCCAAAGGTATAAGCAAAATAATCTATTTGGTTTCAATCCAGCTATTGACTCTACTTGTACATTGTATTACTCAAGTTAGCCGTTCTACAATTGTCCCTTGAAAATGCAAAAATTAAAAGCAAAACAAGCTCTAAAACCTATATACAGGCAGTACTACTATTCTGGAGGAACTCTTCACAGGGCAGGTTTACAAGCAGTTTAGGGAGTAGCCAATTTTTCCAAGAATAGTTATGGACTTGCTTGTACCATCATAATGTAAACCATATGTTAGGATGTTAGAACTGCTAAGCTATTGAGATATCACCACTGCAAATTTTAGTAGTCAGTCTAAGCATATCCCGTGTATCTCAGGTGTTTCTGTTTTGCAGCTGCTTTGGAACACCAGTGTTATATACAGTAAGGACTAAACACAGTGGTGGATTAACCAGCGAAAAGCAACTGAATTCTCCACTGGGTAGTGAGATCATTAGCATACGACTGCAACAACTTCCATGTAATAAAAGAAAAGAAATGCCAATCTCCCTCTTGTTTTCTTTTGCTATAAACAAAATCTACTGTCAACAAGGCCTCCAAGACTTTGAAACAATTCAATATAATTTTTTTGCATTATACTTATTTACAAGAGTGAGGAAGACAAGCCATGCCCCAAGTTCTGCTGACATACACCATGCTTTCATATGTAAGTCTTAAGATAGAGAATTGTACTGTTACTGATCTCTTCAATACTATAATCTCCTCCAGATTAAACTTCCTTATACATTTATCGGTCACATATTAATACAACATCCCTGTCACTAGATGTTCAGTCGTCTGAACAAAACAAAACAAAAACAAAACAAAAACAAAAAAAAAAAAAAAAAAAGAAAAACAAAACAAAACAAAACAAACAAACAAAAACAAAACAAAACAAACAAAAAAAAACCAAAAAAACAACAAAAACAAATCTGACCATAGTTACAGCCTAGCAAGATGGATACAAGACTGGTAGATAAATAAAGCATTCCCAGGAATTTGCAGCAAAAAGGCATTTCCACAAATTAGCAGCTCTCTGAAAACAGCATCTCTAAAAGTTGTTTAAAATCTACCATCACTCCATAATTTCAAAGCCAAAAAGATCATAAGCCCACAATATATGACATAAACTATCTTTGTTGTTGTTGCTGCTATTGTCTAGAAATATGAAAGATGACATTAAGAATGTGCAGAAGCTTGATAGTGCTTTGCTCCTCTGGGATACATTAGAAGAACAGGAAAATATCTTCATTAGCCTTACCACTGGAAGGCACCAGCTACATTTATTTACTAAATAGGTATCAGGCTTTGAGGCCAAGTGGCATGGAACAGCCCATATCTGTACCACTAAAGTCTTCTAAAACAGGTGGCTCTGAACAAACCTGGGAATGGTCCCAGGCTCATGTGAACTCCCAAACTGTGCCTGGGAATTGTATGAAAGAGTGTTAGTCAGCTGGGCCTAAACCATGTGAAGTGCTGTTCTAACAATACAAAGAGTCACATTCCAAGAGCTGGGAATGTTCCCAGACATTTTAATCTACCAGCATGAATGTACCTAAAGTTTCACAGTATACTAAAGCTGTCCTAACGTTTCTGCTGATCTGAACAAAACCCACCATTTTACTTCAGATTTTGACATAGAATTTTGACAGGCAAATCTTTGGCAGAAATTATGCCAGATTATATTATAGCCACTCATAATAACAGGCAAAAAGCAAAAGTGTTTAAATAAAAGAAACTGTGACATAGATCACATAGGTATTGAGCTCTTTCTTTTTTACTTCTGATTCTCCAAACGAAGCATAAAACTTTGCATTGAAAGGTCTCTAGTGGCACAACTGGGAAAATTTCAAGTGTAGCTGCTCTTATTGCCACCAGACAAAACAATATACCTGAGAAGACAAAGGATATGTTAAAGTGAAAAGATTTCTGCGTGTGTGAATATGAGAGAGTATGGGAGCATCCAAAGACTTCTCTCAATTTATCTTCATTTCGGGGAAAGTTTTTACAGCAGTTTTTACAGAAAGTTTTTAATCTGCATTACAAACTGCATTAATCTACAGGATGTAAGTGAAGACCTCTTACTGTGTTACAACTTGGATACATTATTAAGACAATCCATAGAAGTGTTTGAAGATTGCTTATTGGAAAATACACTATGTTAGTAAATTCTCAATAGTATTAGTGTTTACAGATAGCCAATTTAGGCTATTAATTCCACCAACTATTCCTCTGCATTGGTTACCTCAAAGCTTCTTGTCAAATCCGTTTCCTTAGCCTGCGCTGCCAATAAAGCCTGCTCTGCTCTGCACAGCTTCTGGGTGAGATCACTGGTATCATGTTCCAAGAGTTGTTTTGCTGCTATTACCTGTAAGAATGTTGAAAATTGACACTATTCACAGGCATATATAAATTTTTTTTAGAAAAAGCTCCCATTCTTGAACTTTAACATTCTGTTATAAAATAAACCTACATTATTTTATTCTTCCATACACCTAAGGTTGCTTTACTAGGGTTTAAAAAATAGCTGCTTATTGCCTTTACACTCCTTGGCCTCTGACCAGAAAGATGGTATGCCCTTAAAATACATATATTTCTAGACTGTATGAAACTGGATTTATACATCCAGCTTGCAGCTATATCACCACAATGATATCTGTAGGATACAAGTGAGATTGGCAATGTAATAGCCTTTTTGCTAAGCTAAGAGAATCAGAAAGTTATGATCCTAACTGCACTTACTGCTGCATTGACAGAGATTTTATTAAAACTGAACAGTTTTAACTCTTTCAAAACAGCCCTGTAATGCTCCAGATTAAAAAGGAAGGAAATGCCATTATCAGGTCAAAAAAGAAAAAAAAAAACAAAACTAAACCACTCTTCTGAAGTCATTAGGTAATAAATTAGCTTTCTTAGAGAAAGAACTAAAAGGCACCTATTTTTCTCCCTGTGAAATCAATTTCTTCAGTAAGCATATAAAAAAAGAGTGTTCATATAAAGAAACTTCCACTGAAAACTTTGACTGAATGGATTCCCATGGCTATATATATATATAAAAAAAAAAAAAAAAAAAAACCAAAAAAAAACCTCAA
>JANHFX010012203.1:28338-56314 GCA_027560015.1 Chloroceryle amazona | reverse complement strand
CGCCTGCGGTGGGGTTGGGGCTCTGCGGCCGGCGGGGACTCGCCGGTACATGGGCCGGGAGGCCCCGCCGCCGGCCTCTGGAGGCCATGAGATGAGCGGGGCGCGGTGCCCTGCCTAGAAACGTCCCGCGGGAGCCGCCGGCAGCCATGGTGAGTGCGGGCGGGGAGCGGGGCCGCCGCGGAGCACACCACCCCCGGGAGGGAAGAGGGGGAGCGCTGCGATTCGGCGGGGCCTCCGGACTGTCCCGGGCCCGCCAGCCCTCGGGGCCTGCCCCCGGGACGGGCACCGTGCGTCCCGGAGCCTGCTGCGGGGAGCTGCCCGGGCAGCGTCCCGGCCGGGGGCTGCGAGTCCCGGAGGCCCCGAGGGGCCTGCGGGTGCTGAGGGAGGGGATTCTTGCCGCGAGTGGTGTACGTACGGAGGAAATTCTTCCAGGGAGTGTTTGTGCCATAGGGCGAGGGGAACTGCAGGTTGTCTCCAGTGCCAGCTCTGGCCTTGCCCTCTTTGCTTCCAGTTTAGTCCTGGATAAGCTGCAGAAATGACCTGGATTCCTTTCTGTGCAGAGTGTTGTTTAATTCTCTTGTAGATACTGCTCCTCAGCTGCCTTCTAGCAGCAGTCCCAGCCCTGTGCAATCACACCGAGAGATGCAGAGCTCAGATACGCCATGCTCTGATTTGCACAATCTATTTTTTTTTTTTTTCCCTCTTGCTAAGAAGCGAGAGAAGACATCTTTAATCCATCGGGTGCATGCACAGCCAGGCTTACAGGGATGGTAGGAGGAAATGTTTCTTCAGAGGATCGTGATATTGCTCACTATTGCCATACCAAGTGCTGGCAGTGATATGCGAAGTAACAGCTGATCTTTTTTTTCCCTTGTTCTACCTGCAGGGAAATCTTGTACCCTAAAACTTACAGGCTTGACAAAGGGAAGCCGCAAACACATACTTAGCGGTTGATGAGGAAGCAGAGGTGTGTTCAGCAGCCCTGGATCATCTTGTGGACATCTGCCTTCTGTCCTGCCTCGCCCGGAATGTCCCACTGAGCGAAGGCAGTTAGTTACTGGTCCAGTTTTCAACCCCTTTCTAGGCTAAGCTGGTTTAGATTACGCAGGCTCTGCCTTTGCACCTCTTTTCTTTAGGAAGTTTGAATCTTGGTTTGCAGTCCTGAATTCGTTCACCCAAGAACCAAAATAATCCCATCTGCACCTTGTTGTGTGTGCTTCTGGTACCCTGTTGCTTGTTGATTGAAACTTTGCTCTCTGTAGCCCATTTAAGTTGAATTTCAGTAGTCCCTTGGAGAGGCGTTGCTACTCCATATGTTGTCTGCTGAGGTGAGGTGTGGAGGTCTCAGTAAATGCAGCCTGCTACTGCTGTCTCTGCGTGCGTGCGGGGTGTACCTGCCTGCGCAGATTGGACTCCTGGCTCGTCTGCCAAAAGTCCCAGGTCTTCCAGAATTTTAGCTTTGGCCCGAGCTAGAGCAAAGGGCGATATGCTTGCGGTGGCTTCTTTATAGTGAATTCCCCTGGCTGATGAAGATGACTACACTGTGGTTGAGTTCTTAGAATTTGGTAGACTGGGGCTACGTAACAAACGCAGGCAGAGAAAGGTTACAGAGTTCTGTGCTTCAGGGAAGGCACTAATGGTTGCAGGTGGCAAAAGGACTTCTTTTTTCTTCCCTTCATACACATTTAACCTGCTGAGTTACACCTCATTTTCCTTGTTTGTTTTGTTTCTTTTAACATCCAATATTTGGTTCTGCTCCAAGCTGGCTACTGGCTTTGGGAGTTCAGAAGCAGGCATCGAGCTGTTCTGCAGAACTGACTGTTGCAACTCTCCATGTGAGTGCTGCACGAGATTTTCCTTATGTTCCTATATCCTTGGTGCTTACAGATGGACGCGTTCTGCTGCTAGCGTCCCCTCCTTCCCAGAAACAGTTGGAAAAGTGTGAAGACGAGATGCTGTAAGGCACACTGGGAACAGATGAAACTTAGCGAAATGCTGCTGTCAGAAACACAGACTTGCGGAAGCAGATTTTGTTAGTTGAAGCTGCATTGGGGTGTTATGGGAGTAAGGAATGGGAGCAATGATGAGTAAGAGCTTGATTTAACTGGGAAGGAATGTCGAGATCAAGTTGTGAAGGCAGGAGGGAAACCAGTGATGCACAGTGCGCTCCGAAATGGTACGCATGTGGCAAAACAGGTGCCACTTCAGCGCGCTTCGCTGCCACTAATGGCTCAGAAATCGTAGGCCATTAAAAAAGCGATTTGGTTTCGCAGGAAGTTTGAATCATTCTTCTGCTTTCTGAAGTATTCATGAAGAGCAGCCCTGCTGTGTCAAGCTCTCTGGCGTCTGTGCCACCCGTGGTGGTTATAACACGCTTGTGGCGTGTCAGACTGCTGGTGCACGTTGCACATCTGCTGACGTGCTGCTATGCAGCACTCGCTTTGGTGGCTTGCTGTGAAAAAAATCGGTGCTGTCATGATATCTTTGCAGAGAAAAAAAGAGTATTGTACAAAACAGGCTTCTGAAGCAGGTTTCTGTGGAGTCAGGTTAACCTCTTAACCCAGAGTAGCTCCAATTTATATGTTCAGGTAGCACGTTTCAAGCGTTGTCTCTTCTTTAATAGGCCACCAACTATTAATATGGTTTCCTGTTCATCTTTTAGGATCCTTCTAGATGATTTTAGTGAACAGCTTGAAAACAAATTCTGTTCATGGGACTAGTCTTTGAATGCATTTCTATTTTATCTCCCAATAAGCTGTTTGTCCCATCACTCATTTTTTTCACCTTTTTTCTCCTACTAGCAAAGATGAGTGATCTTTGAAACCATCAGAGCTGAGCTGAGATCCCTGAGCCACACTAGTCACCTGGCAAGTGCATTTGTAACTCCCAAGTGAGGTTGGCAGTCAGGTCATTGCCTCCTAGCCAATGTATTCCTCAATTATTTGAGGTTTGTATTCTGCCAGCAACTGGAAGAGCAGCTTGGGAAAAGGGACTTCTTCCAGGAGCCAAGACTGTGTTAGCATTTAGATTTAAAGACCTCGTGTGAAGTCAACCCTTCAGTCAGAGAACTACAGGCAGGCTTCTCAAACACGCTGGCTTTAGTTACAAAACAAGTCATGCTTCCTTGAGGTTATCACTACGCCTCAAATGTGTGGTGAAGTGGGAAGCAGACAATAGAAGTAGCAGCAGCAGATCCAAAGCAGCTTGTGTCCCTGTTCTGTGTGAAGCAAATGTAGCTTGTGAAAATGGAAGGAGGCAGTGGGCGTGTGTAGCTTGAATCTTTCTAAATTTTCCACAGCAACATCCTAGCTTTTATTTTATAGCACCTATTACCACTTTCCAGGGTTGTTGTTTGTTTTTTTTTTAGCAGGAAGTGCTGCCATTTTCTTCTGCTTAAAGCTTCTTTTGGAGACCTGGTGATGATTTAAGTGCACTGTTTGGTAAGGAATAAAGTATGTCTGGATTGCAGCATATCTAGCCAGGTGAGCCATACTGGTGAGCCACAGGTTATTCTGGCACTCTTGTCTGTCAAGGAGCTGCTGAATTCCCAAAATAGCTCACATTTATTATGTGTCAGTGTAGCTGAGCCAGTGGCCCTCAGGCTGGATCAGGGCTGTGAACCAGTCCTGTGTTGCTGGGACCGCTCGGGATGTCTGCTGTGCAGGTGGCTTAGGACATTGTTGTGGCAGGAGGCAGCAGCTTCTTGCTTTTGCAGAAAGCCTCTGCTTGGCTGTCCCATTGTGCTAGAGAGGCTTAAATCGTGTTTGATCTGCTGCTGCCTAGTTCTGAGGCTGGTGAGCTCTGGGGATGTCCTGTATCAGGAGATGAAGCTGAGCATGCTGCCTGTGCTGTGGCAGGCAGGAAGTGCTCACACATGGCAAGGAGGTGGCCTTTGCTTGATGGGAAGTTTTTTGAGACCAAGAAGGGGTGGAGCAAGTCGTCCCTTCCCCCAGCAGTGCCTGCTCTCCCACACTGCCCTCTGATGAGTAGCATCAGAATTTGACCACTGTGGTCAATTTCTGTAGTCTGTAGTTCTCTCAGCTTTCTCTATGTCCCCTGACAGTACATCCCTTGAAAATAAAAGTAAACCCTTTTAAAAACCATTCTGACTCACCCTACTGAGTAGAGAAACAAGAGAATAGGAACTTTGAAGTTCTAACCTCGTCTCAGACATGTCTTCCTTCTTTTGGCCTTCAAGTCACGTCAGAACTTTCTGTGCCCCTTTATTAAATCAAGAGACAGGAGTTGTGACTTGCTGCTGGTGAACTGCTCCACACGTTGACTGGTTCTGCAGCAAAGCTGGAGCACAGCACAGTGTGGTATGAGGCCAGGGGACACCTCTGCCTGCTGTGACACCCTCTGCAGCACCGTCTGCCAGTAGTGGCCCAGGTGAAGGCTGAACCTGCGCTGGTCCCTTCTGACAGAGTTTAGAAGGAGGAGGAGTTGGAACTGAGCTTGGTAGCAGTAAAGCTGGCTGGAGTGTGGCTGTTAAGGATGCTTCCTCCAGGGTGAAAGTGCTTTTTTTTTTTCTTTTTCCAAATAGCTAATTTAGCAGAGTAGTTGTACATAAAATCTTTCAGGATCTATAACTATGATCCATATTTCAAAGACCTGGGTAGCTAAATGTAGGCTGCACTGTCTCCAGATGGACTAAAATATATTAAAGCAAAATTATTGAGTCTACTAAAGTAGCCCAAAAAGCCTTCTCCTGGTAGATGATGATCGTGGCAATCTGCTGATAGATAAGTAGTGGATGTTTGGATTATTTTAGTAGAAAAGCATTAATACCTGCCATGTAGAACTCACCTTGTGCAGTGGGGTTCGGCACTGGGAAGAGATCGCTCCATGTGTGAATACCTAAAAGCTCCAAGGAATTTGTGTTGTTTGGTCATTTTAATGCACTCTAGTAGGTTCTGCCACTTAATAGCAGCAGCTCCTTTTTCCTGGTCTATTATTTCTTATTGGTTATTGATATATGCAGAAAAAAAAAACAGCTTTTTTTTTAATGAACTTATACTGGGTTGGTAGAATGTCTCCTAAAATCCTTCCAAATCATTATCCTTTATCAGTCAGCAAATGTCTCCTGTTAGTAGCTGTACTTTTATTTTTGTCATTGCTACATCCCAGCGGTTAACAAGGTGATCTTCTGATTCTGGAGGGGAAAAAAAGGTGTTTTCCAGCTTTATGTTTTCAAAATGAAACACAATTTGTAGAGATAATGTGTGTAGCAATTGCCTTTTCCCCCTAGAAAAGTCTCTTTCTCCTTTTGAGAAAGGAGCACACTCATCTGGTTTGTGTACTGGCTTGTCAGAGTGCCAAAGTCAGTGTCGAATGCAGGGGATGCAGCCTTCTAGTGGAAAAAGTTGGGGGGGGTTTCCTTACGAGAGAGAATTGTCTGAATCTGCATTGTGTGTAGTTGATTCTCTCCTGCTTCAGTGGGCAACAACAGAACAGGTTTATTCTGCACTGTGGTACCCCCAGTCCTTTTCTTTGGGATCCAGGGTGGTTTCTTCCACTGAAGTTTGTCTCAGGGTTGTTTTCCTGGCATAGTAGCTGGTATCGGAGGGTGGTGTGTGTAAAATCAAGGTCTGGAAGAGATGCAATAGGGAGCTTCTCTGAAGTGGGTAGATTTGTGGTGTTCTCTTCCTCATGCATTGCCCAGCTCCTTTGTTTATGGAGAGAAGATTGAATCCAATTCCAAGGCTTGATTTTTACAAGTAACAAGCAACAGGACAACAGGAACCAGTCTCGAGTTGCACCAGGGGAGGTTTAGGTTGGACTTGAGGAACGGTTTCTTCCCCTTGAGGGTTGTCAAGGGCTGGCCCAGGCTGCCCAGGGCAGTGGTGGAGTCCCCATCGCTGGAGGGGTTTCTGAGCTGTGGAGATGTGGTGCTGAGGGACATGGTTCAGTGGTGACCTGGCAGTGCTGGGGTAACGGTTGGACTCAGTGATCTTTAAAGAATCATTTTGGTTGGAAGAGACCATGATTCTAAATGTGAAGGCGGGGGAAGAAGAGGACGATGTGATCCATGGCCTATCATCAGTGTTGTGCAAGCATGAGGTGGGTGCTCAGCAGCAGGGCTGTCCCTGGTCCGGTCTGTGTCCAAGGGCTGCACCAGCTGCAACTCTGCTCCTGTGTCCAAGGGCTGCACCAGCTGTAACTCTGCTCCTGCCAGCAACCCAGGAGAAGTAGTTTGTGATGGGACAAACATGAAGGACAAAAGGCTGCTTAGCAGCAAAGTTTCAGCTCCTTTTTCTTGTTTCCTGCTGGTGCTTGCTAAAGTGAGATGAGCCTTGTTGACAAAAGTCCAGCTGCGCATCCGCCTATTGGAGCCCCCTTGTCCCTGGGGCAGATCCCTACACCCTTCCTTGGAGGCTGGGCAACCATTGTGTGGCAGGAGGTGGAACGGCGAGACCCAGCAGAGGGTTGTGAAATACCCCGAAGCGCAGAAGCATTGTAGATATCACCACCTTGTTTTTCTTTTAAGTGGACTAGATGTTCTTTCTGCATATGCTGTCCTTTGGAAACACTTAAAGAGCCTTGCAGAGTTATTCCCATGGTAAATGTTATCAGGATGGTTTCATGATATGCTCTTAAATGCTCAACACAAATTTTAATGCTTTTGCCAGGAATTCAACTTGCAATATCACGGTCTTCTTGTTAGCAGAGGATGAGGATCTCATACCATATGTGTGTGTAGTGCAATCATACAGCCTTGGCGATCGGATCTGGCTGGTGTAACGTATTATGTAAGGTATAATCCTTCTCCCGAGCTCACCATAAACCTTGCAGTGATGTCCCTTCACATAGTCTAGTGTTGGGAGAGTTCTTCCCCAAGAAGAATCTTGGGCTGAATCCTGTCAGGCAGGAGTGTAGGTTGAGAGCTACCTGGAAAATGAGTGGCTGGGCTGTCGGCACAGTTACGATCTCAGCAGGGCTTGGCCATCGGAAGAGAAGTGCCCCTTTAAGAAATATGCTGAATAATTGTTTTCTTCTTAAGCTCACTTTCTTTTTTGCTTGTCCTAGTGCTTTCCATTTCCAACTCAGCCTATGTGCATAATTTCAGATGCTCCTTCAGTTAGGATTGCAAACAACTGCAATTCCAGGTGCTTGTCCAGGTGCTGTTGCACGTTGTCTGTAGGTTCAGATAAATAAGGGCTTATTTGTGGCTTTTCAGACAGTAAAGTATTTCAGAAGTGTTTTTGAAACACTGTTAATGCATCTTGGGTGGCTTAATGCAGATATGGAGCACTATCTATGACTTATCGCTTATGCATCTCTTTTTTTAGTCTCCTCCCCTGTTCAGAGGAGCTGTCTGCTTGGAACAAGTGGTGAGGAACAAGCTTTTTAGTATTTTTAAACATCAAATATTCATCTGTTATGGCAAATAGTGCTACTCATAGGAAGACATGGTTAAAACGTAAGTGCTTTTTAAAACTGACTTCAGCTAAAAAGGCCATACTTGGTACTTTTTGTAAGTTCATTTTACAGGCTGCTGCCCGTCTGTTGATTGTTCTGGACCATTCCAGTGAGAAGATGGAAACATTTTCTTAACACCTTTTTATTTTTATAAATAGTTTTTATGAAGAGGTTTTTTTTATAAACAAATATCCCCCCCTTCAACGGACTTATGTCCAAAATAGTATGGCCTTGGGATGTTTTTCCCACCTGCCTGTTTAAAACTTGGGTTACTTCACCTAAAGCAGCAGGAAAAGTGTTCTCTCCATGTGAGTAAAGCTGCATGCATTTGTTTGGGCCAGCCCTTTGCTCCCATTTCTGCAAGCCGAAATTTGCTTATGCAGAGAATTGGGAAGTGATTTGTACCCTGTGAGCGTGGTCCCAGAGCTTCTGTCTTACAAGAGAGGATGGGATCTCTCTTCTGAGATGTCGCAGGCTCATCTGAAGTGTGGCACATCCCGAGGAACCTGGCAAAGAGAGGGAGTGAGGGGAAAGGACAGACCCAAACGCTGAGATTGCAAAACCATTCCCTTCAGAAATGCAGATTTCTAGACTTTGCTGTGGGAATTTCCTTCTGCGCTCAGGGAGGGAGCCACAGTCACCATGCGGCATTTTAGCATCGAGAAAGCAGCTTGTGCCCAGCTGGTCCACCTTGTGTGGTGGCCAGCTGAAGAGCGTACTGAGACTTTACAGCTTGTTTTTTTTCTGCTGACAGACAGACTGAAGATGTGTTCTCAGGGGTGGCTTAAAAAGTGGTGGACAGCAGCTGAGAATTGTCCGAGCCAAGCGGCTGCTGAGGAAGGTCTAGTGACTGTAGCTGGATTGTCAAAATTAAGTCTCGAGTCCAAAATAGTACCCGCCTGGAACCCCTGTGCCTTGGTCATCTGCAGTAGTATGATGCAGAATACTGATCTTGGGCAGTCTGCTTTGGATACTTCTGCACTTTGTATCATTATTTTAGCAACTATCTGTTTGGGGAAATAATATGTTGCTGAGTATTTTCCAGCAGCTAAACCGCAGTAAATCATTTGGTAAGTCACTGGCACGTGACCTGCCTTCCCCAGGCTGTGGGGGCCTGTAAAATGCTCCTGTGCTCATCCTCAGTGAGAGTGTGGCTTGTAACAGCACCGTGTAGAAATCGTACTTTGCTGATGCCACCTTGCTGGGATTATTTTATTCCCTCTGTGGGTTTCTGAGAGACTTTCTAGGTGTTGAACTTGAATGCTTTATCCTTGCAGTGTTTCTATGTAATGAGTGTCTTTTGTGAACAGCAAATGTGAAGTGCTTGGTGGAGGACATGCTGGTGACTGGGTTGTGTTGATTAAGAGTTACCAGTTTAGAAAGAATCGGACTTGGACACTTGAGCCTGTTAGTCAAAGTTCAGTCTTAAAACCTGAAGCCTGGTTAACTGAACCTGCCTGTCCAAGAAGATTGAAGAAATAAGATCCCTTAGGTATTGAAGAAGGTGCCTGATGAGTTTTGTAGCAGGTAGTGTTTGCAGGTAAGGTGATCTCTTTATCCTGTTTGAGAGATCAGATTATCACTGCTGGCTCTCCATAGCCTGTTCCACACAGTGGTGTTCAGCGTGGAGTCATTTTTAGTCCTTAGCTGATGTTCCAATAAAATACGTTGATTCCTGAAGTGCAACCTGGGGCTTCTGAAGTGAGCAGTTGTCCAGGCAGAAGGGCCTTGAGTAGCTCTGGTGCTGAACCATCCCAGCAGGGAGCTCAGGAGGTGCCTTTGTTCCACTGCTGAGTGCCTTGAGGTGGAACAGTAATTCATCGTTTCACAGTAGATTTTTTTCTTTTTTTTTTTTCTTAAATTGTAGTATAATAGAAAGGAGGTTGCAAAATCTCGTTAATGAGCTGCTAAAGTTGTGGCCTTTGAAACAACTGAACCAGGTGAAGTGGGTTGTGTTCTGCAGCCAGATCTCTTGAAATGGCTCCAGCAGCCTGAACTGCTCTCAAAGCACAGAGTGAAGCTGAGTCTAGTTTCAGTTCATTAAACCACAAAAACATCTCTGAAATGCAACAAGGAAATTGAGACTAAAGACTGAGCTGGGTCTTGATACCATCAGCTGTGTGCTGCTGGGGAGCACGGATGTGGCAGGGCCTGCCTTCCGTCGCTGAATTTAGGACCTCAACGTAAGTTACGCTGATACAAGGAGACCCTGGCAAAAAGTGTGAAACCCCAGATTTCTGAAACCTTTAGTTGAAAATAATGAAATGTAGTAAGTAACTGTGCCTTTGAGCTGCACAGCTCTGCCTCTCGGTAGTATGCATTCATCCTTTCCAGTGGATGTGTTGGGTGTCATGCTTTTGTTTTCAGAAATACTCTAATTCTGCTTTTGTCACTGAAAATAATACTGCACTTCTTTTAGGAGTTTGGCACCCCCAGAGTGACCCAGGGCTGTTTCAGGGGTTCACTGAAGGGTGGTAATACCTGTGCTTTGCTTTTTCCCTTTTACAAAAGGAAGGGGTTTGGTTGGTTATTTTTTTGGCCCGGCAATCTTTCAGAGTGCAATTACTAATTTATGCATTCATTATGATGTTATGTCAGGGCTCAGGTAGGGAGGGGCTCTGAGAGACACCCTGGTAATTTTTAAATGAGTAAATTATTACCTTAGTACATCTGCATGTTATGTGTATTATTAAATTGGTCTAGACTGAGTTGCCTTAATAGTTATCTAAAACAATTACCAAAAAAAAAACCAAACCCAACAACATTCAGCAGCTAAAGTGTGGTTTGTATCAGTGGGTGTAGAGCTATTAAGGAACTGCACAAACCTAGAAGCAGAAGGCTCTGAGGTGGAAGAGGATGGGACAATGTAATTGAGTGAAGGCTGGGTAGTGATGAGTTATTTTATCCTCACAGCTGCTGTTGTGGTGTGTGATTTTTCTCTTAACCCTGTGCACTGGCATGTTGGTGATGTTACAGTGATTCCTGCTGGGAACACATCAAACGAGGGGGTTTCCCAAAGTGTGCAACCTGATAGATGGATCCTCGATTTAGCTGGGAAAAATGTGACAAGATCCAGATCCTGATAACCAGAAGGCTGAATTGTGCTGGGCTGTGGGTCTTCCACTGTTAAGAGATGTGATGGGTAGGAAGGGGATATAGAAGCAGGCTCAAAAATTAGGAAGCCAGGGTTTTGTTTTGTTTCTGGAAGAGAATCTCCATTTGCTATTAATATAGGGTGCAGGGAGGCTTTTGGGGGTGGTAGGTGTGAAATACAGTGTGGAAAGTGCTTCAGCAGTGCAGGTGTTGAAGGAGGGATGGAACAAGAGTGGGTGTCTGAAATAAAAACGATGGGGTGCAGCGGGGTGGTGAATAATAGCTCCCAAACCTCTCTGTCCTCTCTGAAGTGTAGAGGGACCTGCAGTGAGGGCTCCTGAGGTTCAGCAGTGCAAACATTTCTTCTCCTTGCCCACTGGAAGAGGTGGTTTTAAGGCTCAGCTTGTGTGGTGTAAAATCCATTCTTCCAGGTCAGAGGAAGGTGTTCCAGTGCTGCCTAAAGGCTGGCTGAAATGACACTGCTAACACTGCGGCTGCAGTTGACACCTTACTGAAAAATAAATAAAGCTTTGCAGAGGGATTACCTTAATTTTGTCTTGGAGTGATACCCATTTCCAAACACATTAGAGAAAAAAACCCTCCTCTCCCAGTCGTCATCAGCCTGAGTTGCTGTATTGAGAGCATCCTTTGTATGATCGATACTGTTAATAGCAAACATTAAAAGGTTAACAGCTTGTGTTTTTATGGCAAAGCATTAGAAAAGAGCCTTTCGGCTAGAAGAAACAATCACTTTGGAGAATGTCAAACGATGTTAAGAGATAGGAAGTGAACTCTAAATGAAAGCATTTCTAGAGAGAATGGAAATAGCTTTATAAAGCACTTTCCTGTCTTCCATCAGGTACTATGCAAACTGAAGCGAGCGTTGTATCTTCTGTTACAATAAAAAAAAAAACAACAAACAAACCTGCAGCAGCTAAATTGTAGTGCAAACGTCATTCCTCTGTTATTCGCCAGAGTTGGATGCATAACTTGTCCTACCCGAGTGCTTCAGTCATAGGCGCCGGGCTGAAGTGAACTTGTTATGGAGTCATAGTTTAAGGTACAAAGATTTTGATTCTCTAGAACTTCAGTGAACTGGAATTTGAACAGCTTAAAATGCAGTAAGTTAGTGATTTTTTTTGTTTGTCTGTTTTCCTTAAGAGAAATCAGATAATGGCTCATACATCTTCAAATGTAATTGAACAATAGCCCTGAAATCAACTGGTAAGTCCCGATTTTGCAGATCCTTCTCTTGGTGCTTTGGTGGATGGAGAATGTCTCTGAACAGGCAAAAACGTAGCAAATCTCATCATTTCTGTCAAAATAGGAAGCTATAGCTTCAGCTGTGGATGTTGTATGAGCCTGCTGTTAAAGGCTGGAGTTTGTAAATAAATGGTATGAGTAAGCAGCTTCCTGCCTCTGTTAATGAAACACCTTTGATAAACTTAATGAGACAAAAATGGGGAGGTAGATTGACAGTGGCTCTCCCACTCGGAGCCATACCAAGTCACTGCTCAGATCAGACAGGGCAATTTCAGGAGCAGCAGACTTGGGGCAGACCTGATGTGTTCCCAGTCCACACAGCACGGACCCAACGTAGCATAGCAGCAGCTAACAGCACCTGTTCTGGGGAGAGCCAGCTGTGACATCTCTGAGATGCTCTCTTGGAAATATTTCTAGGTCAAGGTATGGATGTCCTCCTGGAATACAGGAATCTGCAGTTGTTGGTGCACTAGCCTTTAGACCGGCTTGCTCACCTTCATGCATGACTAACTTCATCAGAGCAAGACATCATCTTTGGCTGGAGGATCTGCTGGATCTGGGAGCCAGGACCCCCCCTGCAGCAGCCTGCAGGTCTGAGCTCAACCAGAACCACTGGTTTTGTGAATCGCAAAGCTTTTCACAGTGAAAAGCTCACATTACCTGCTCTGCAGATGGGTTTCAGAGGATTTAATAGTTGTGTGTGTGTATTTTTTTCTTAAATGGTTGACAGAAGAGAGCAAACAGCATTTCCTGGTGGTCTGAGCCAGCCTTGAGTAGCCCGAGACATTGAGGGGGGAGGTTTTACAACTTGTGAAATGAGTAGGAAGAGTTTCTGGTTTAATAGTTGAATATTTTGTAATGCCTCCTGAAGGTGAGGCAAGCTGCCAGCCCTCACCCAGAAATCTGCAGGAAGTTCTGCTAATGATGGTCCAGACTTCATGACTTTCATTGAAAACCCTTTAAAAATGAAATTTGCCCGTGACCCGAATGTCCCAATATCAGACCAGACAGAAACTGGAGTGAGTGCTGCTGGTTCCGACTGCTCATGAGGTTTGATATTGTCAGGGCTGAGATGGTTGATATCCACATGGTGCTGTTCAATATCACAATTCGTTGGCATTTCTCTTTGCAGCCCCTGGTGATATTTTCCCTCAGTGCCAAGTAAACACCGAGCCCTAGAAGAAAGCAAACTGTGTATTAACGTGAGCAGTAATACTGAGGTGCAGCTGGAAATACTACAGACAGGTACAGCCACAGGTCCTACAAGCAACTCGACTTTTATTGTAGCCCCACGAGATATAATCTACTTTATAGGGTGTTTGGATATAGGTACAGCAAATACGCTCTGCAGCTCTCCAGCAGCAGGTGTCCTCTTTATGTCAATGACCTGGTTCTTGGAGCCTGTGCCTGGAAGGGGGGTAGTTACTGCATGCTCCAGGAGTGGTTAACTTGAGCACTACCCAACAAGACATTAGCAAATGACCAACTCCACCTTCTTACACAAGGGCCGTGGCCATCTGATAGCACCTGGAGGAAGACCTGGGAGGCTCTACTGTTTGCAGAGTCCGTTCTGGGTTGGGGTTTGATGAATTTAGACAATTTGTGCTTCTCCACCTTCCTTTGGCCAAACTTACGGAACAGTCAGGAGCAGTCAAATAGAAGAAAACAATCTCTGAGGTCACGCTGCTTCTTTCTGTCCAGGTTGGCCTTGGATTCTGGCCAGCCTGGGCTTTTTACATAAAATTATTGCATTGTGCTCTCCTGTTTTCTTTTCTGACTCGATGAACGTTGTGGTGGTGGTGTTTTATATAAAAGATTGTGTTCCTGGGATTTGGCTCTGTCACCTTCAAAATGTCTGTGCTGAGGCAGTTTCAAGTCAGTGGAGGATGCATCTGATGCTCAAGATTTGAGAGAAAGCTCCAATTTATTTTCCAAACTGGGAAATAAGTCTTGAATTTTGGAAAAAAAAACCCAAGCCCTTAACTGCTCTTCCTAAAGAATGATTGAGTTAACTATCCAAAAACGACTGAGCTCTGCCATTCGTCTGTGAAGAGCTAACGCTTCTCTGTGAGTTGAGGTGATCTCGATCTTGTCCAGTGGAGGGGTGGAGTGGGCGAACAGTGCCTCTTACGGAGGGATTTGCATGAAACTGTTTGGAAACTCCTCCGTGTGAGGGCTTAGCATCAAACTACCGGTGAGTCTGACTCCATGCTGAGCAGCAGAGACGGGAGCTGCAGGGATTTGTGAACATGCTGGGTATGTGTGTCTGGGAAGAGCTTGCTAAAATGCAATCTTCCAGAAAGAAATGCATAGAAACGGCAGCGTGGTGATATCCTGCTGTTAATAAGGGCACCACTTAATCCAATCCATTTTTTTAAGTGAGGCTTTTATCCACAGTGTTGCTGTTATCTGGGAAATGGTGACTGGTGGGAGGAGGAGACTGGTGGCCGAAGGGCCGATTTTGAGAGGAAGGTTACAGGACCAGGGACTGTTTGCAGAGACCGTGTATAAATGGATTAAAGAGGTGTGATAATGGGTGCTTGATCTTGCTTAAGCTGGCAAAGTGGCTTTGATTTGATTGTAGGTTGTTTTAACTCAATTTCCTGCTACAGTATTTCTTGCTAAAGTAGTTCTTGCTTTCTAGAGCAGGTATTTAGAAAAAAAGGGGGGGAGGTAGGATGAAATTCAGTAATTTTGGTGTCTACGGAGTATCCATTTCCAGCTGTTTAGAGAGCAGAGCTGCGTTTGTCTTCTCATGCTGTTCTGGGGGGTGTGGGAGGTGTGGGTGTTAATCCAACCCTGGGCTGTTTGGGAAGGGTCTCCTGCTGCTTGGCCCTGCTGTGGCCCTCGGGGAAGCTGCTGTGTGTGGAAATGGGAACTAGCAGAAGCCCTGCAGCGTTTCTCACTCGCTCATCTCCTCGCCAAGGGCTGCCAGTCATGGGGTTTGTGTCTGTGTTATTTTTGAGGCAGAGCTTTCAGTTTTCTTTAGCGCTTTACTTTGTTTCTGTGCAGAGCAAGGCTGGGGCTTGAATCTCGATGCATTTATTATTGATAGTGTGCGTTGAAAACATAAGAGGAACGACTAATGGTGTGGTCTGTGCTGGAGCAGAGCTGCTTGCAAAGGCTGTCTGTCCATTCCCGGCGTAGACCATACGGGGAGTGCAGCACAACTGGAGAGGCCGAGCTCAGTGGGGAGCTGTTTCTAGAATAAAATCATCCCAGCTCCAGAAAGTTGTGAAATTACAGTGACCTTGCAATGGCTGTGTACTAGTTCTGGGCTTTGTTGGTTTGGGTTTTTTAGGACTTGTAAAAGTGCTGAATTCCAATAGTAAAGGCTAAATTTGCTGTGAGGGGGGGATGTTCTTCTGAATCAAATTGCTGAATACTTGTAGATTGGTTTTCAAAGTGCTGGGAATTCCTTAATCTTTCAAGCTGCTGCTTCTTGAGCTCTTTTGGTGTCACACATGGCAGCGTGGCACTGAGGCAAAGATCGGAATAGGTGTCAGGTGTCCTTGTAAAAGTCACTCTCCCCGTCCTATTGCTGTTTTTTATTATCTCTAAACATCTGAAAGCATCTTTCTTCCTTTGAGCTTGCTGTATTTCTGAGAATTATTTGACAAGGGTGAACTAACCCAAAATTACTAAATGGCAACAAAAAAAAGGAACTTCTTGAATTGTTTTTGTTAATGCAACTGAGCAAATGGTGATTCGTGTCCAAAGCTTTCACTTGCAGTGGACAAATCGTGTTGCTATTTGTCACCAATGAGTGGTTTAAATTCCAGATTTTATTTTGCCCTCTGCTTGGACTTTGTGCCCTTGTTGGTTTTTGGGTGCATCTGTGACGTGAAGGACACCAACCTCCCGAGTGCAAGTCGGAGTGGAAGGTAGTTATAACTCTTTCCTTTAAATGTTGTTCCCAGGCATCTGAAGAGGCCTCGTTACGTGCTTTGGAGAGTCTAATGACAGAGTTTTTCCACAATTGCACAACAAATGAGCGGAAACGCGAGATAGGTGAGTTCACTCCACTTCTAAAGGATGGCCTCCTACTTTCTGCTGCCTGCCAACCTCAGCAGAGGGGACTCTGTTATATTAAACATAGCAGATGAAAGTGCTTTATCTGATATCAAACTGGCATCTTGGCCTCTCTGGCTTGTGTATGTACTCGAAGTAAAGGCTTCTGTAGTTTGGCTTTTGGAGATCCCATGGCCGGATAATTAGTATGTTGGTAACTGTCCACTGCTGTGAGTGTGGAGAAGATGCAGGGGTTTTTATTCAAGAGTAGTAAGTTAGTTGGAGTAGGAGAAGGTTGTTACGCTTTTTCTCTGCCTGTACATTATTGAATTGGGAGTCCTGGAAAACTTCTACCTCCTGCCTAGAGGTGGGGCATAGACTGCAGGTCTGTTCAGCATTAATTAGGACAGTCTTCTGCCTTCCCTTCTTAATGTGAAATGACAAGTCAGGATAAGCTGAGGTTTCCTTTTGGCCGGTGTTTAAATTCAAGATGGCCTTCTGCAAACCAGCAGAGCTCTTCGAGGTGCTCTGGATTAGCTTCTCACACCCACTGTTAATGGCTGTAGATAGGCAGTTTGCTGCTCTTAAACTGCTGCCATCTCTAGCTTTGGTGCCAAAAGTATGGTCAGCATGAAAGACTTCTGCCAGAAATCTGGTAAAATAAAGAATAAGCAACTAGGCAAGCTTAATTTCCCCACACCCCCCCGCGGTGGAGATTTCCTGCTGTGGAAAAGGTAAAAGCCTTCAGCATCCTCCGTTTTCCTGCTTAAGTTGCAGGATACCAACCAATTGATTAAGGCTTAAATTTGATTAGCCTGTAAATCAGCCCTTGGCAGCTCAGCCCTTTGCCACGTTTGGTGTGTAGTCACTTGATCTGGGATGAACAAATCCTGTAGATGAGTGTTGGGAGTGGTTTTTGATATGCTGACCTCCAACAGAGTCAGTGGCCCTTGGAGCAACTGCATTAAACCAAGAGTGTTTGATAACTTGTCATCTGAAATACCCATGGTCTTTTGCAGGGACCTGGTATCCCAGCATTTGGCTTTTATAGATAAAATGGTAATGCTCCCAGTAAGATTCTTTTGTGTGTGTGTGATTTGTTTTAACATTGACCTATTAATCTGGTGTATTATTTATGTTAAAACTGTACTCTGAAGTGACATACTGATTTTGTTTTCATTAAAGCCTATTGTTAGATTGCTTTTAATGCTTCAGAGTGTGGGTTTTATGTTGTTTTTTTCCCCCTCCTCTGGGTTGAGTCATTCCCTGAACACAGGGTTTCCTCCAAGCTCAGTGCATTACTGTGCTATCAGTATACATTGTGGTAGGGATTTGTTTACACCTTAAGAATTTTAACGTGATACTTGAATTTATTTTTTTTTTTCTCCAGAGGAGCTTTTAAATAACTTTGCCCAGCAGATAGGAGCCTGGAGATTGTGCCTCTATTTCCTCTCAAGTACAAGAAATGACTATGTAATGATGTACAGTTTGACTGTGTTTGAGGTAAGATGTGTCCTGTTGCCTGCCTGGTGCATTTTCTATCTGGTGCAGTTTTATGTGGCAATCAATTTTGTTTGAAGATGTTTGTCTGAAATGACAGTCCTAGTAGGTACAGTGATAAAAGATGCTTTTACTGCTCTCTCTGAGAGGTTGCTTAATGGCAAGAGTAGGAGAATGAGTCTTTGTACACAAATTGAAGAATTAATTTCCTGGAATCTCTAAGTACAAACTACCTCCACTTTCAGAGGCTGCTTGAGTTTTCTGCACAATGCTTTTAAGACTGTTACTACTTTTTATACTCTTTTTATGGTCAGAAATATGTATGTGATTACCTGATACAAGCTCCTGCAGATTTTAATGCTAAGAGGGAGGACAAAGTTGCTTTTATTTTTCTGCCATCTTGTAGTTGTGGTTACTGCTCTTGAACTACATCCCGTGAGCTTATGTCTTAGTTGTAGAAGTGCAGTCACCGGTAGAAGACCACATCCCGCTCCATCTATTTATCAAAGAATAGAGTTATGGTTAAAAGCCTAAATACTGATTTGTGTATCTGCTGGAAGAAGCCTAAGTGTTCTGTGGACAGCTGTTTTATCAATGGATTTCTCAGTGACCGGTGGAGTGTCTTTCCCTAACAATATTCTGGGGTTTGGCCAATAATAAATAGGCTTCCTTAAAAATATTCTGGTCTGTTTGTGGCCTCTGCATTGTGTTGCTGGCTGGGCTGGTCTGAGCTCTGCTCCTAAATCGGAGGAGGTTTGTATCCTTTGCAATGGGCCGCTTTTTAGAGCCAACAACTCTGTTCTTAAAAGTTGTATGTTTTGACAAATTATCCACGTTGTCATCGTTGACTTCTTCACTCAAAAATGTTCACCTCATTTATCTGAGGTTGCATGGGGAGTCTGGACACAAGCTGCCAACTGAATGTGGTTTGCCTTCCTCTCAAAAAGGGGTAATGGTGACAACTGGTGTGGGCGTTGTTCCCTGCTCTGGGGGTGGATGTCACAGCAGCAGCCTGCAGTAATTAAAGCAGCTTTCATGAAGAGGGAAGATCATGTCTGATTACCGAGCCTCTGCTTGTCTGGGTCAGGGTGGGGGGAAAGTAGGACTGAAAAAATAATTGTGCCCAGAACTAAGCAGAACAAAGAAATCACTGCCCAAGTGTAGCGTGAGGGACATGAATCCACAGACCTCTTTGTTGAGGAGCTCGAATTTCCAAGTATTCACTGCAGTGCTGTGTGTTTGACTAGTCCTTGTGGTCTGATCCTCATAGCCATAGTCTGCAGCTTTACCAGTCTTCAGCTGTCTGTGAGAGCTGAATGTCAGTAGAAGTGTGCAAAGGATCATTCCCAAAACTTCCCAAGAAAGCTGCATTTTTCAGAATATCTAGGAAGTTAACAGTGGATCTGGAATGAAACTCTTCATGGCCCCCTTCCAGATGAATTGGTTTCTCTTCTTGCTTTTGGAAGAGAGAACATCTTCCCAAAACCATCTTACAGGTGCAAAGAGGTTCCGCTTTTAGATCAAATGAGCAAGACAAAGCTCAGCGGACATTAAACCATAAATATTAAAACTAAAGCATCTTACAATTTTATTTTGGCTTCTGAAACTCTTGTTCCGGGCTTGTCTTGAGGAATTCTGACTTGCTTGAGTCATTGTTATTTTGAAGTGGTACTTCTGGATCTACTTTGTGAGAAAACCCAAAATGCAAGCTCTTTGAGGAACTTAATGTATAAATACACCTTTGTACACTGTGAACTGGTTCCCCTGTATGGTACCTTTGTACTGGGAATTGGATCTGCTTTGACCATGAATAATCTTCTATTTTCTGCAACAAACCCCTTTGCAGTATCTCTTGGTTTTGGGCTCTTCACACTACATGCCTGCAGATGGGTACAGACATTGATTGCCTCGGTAGCAGTAAGCTATCCTGAGAGGCTCCAGCACTCCAGAGCCCTTAAATGGGGTCGTAGTGCAGCAGGAAAGCAATTTGCAGCTCTGCTGCCTTATGGCTTTTCTCCGTCTTTAAGTGGGCTAAAAGCTTTCTGCTGAAGTGGTGTCCTGTCCCTGCAAGGCAGTCACTCCAGTGACCTTCCAGCTTGACTTAGGGCGACCTGAGTTGCATCAGTCATCTAAAACCAAACTTGTTTCCCCTTTTTTTTTTTTCCTGCTTCAACAAGGCAGAAATACGATTTTTTTTTCACCCTTTAGAAGGGAAAATCCAGGTGTCCAAGGTTAAAAGATTGTGGAAACAATTTCTGCACATGCCAACTAGTTCTGCTTGACCCATACCTGGTTAAAATGGTAGCATGTTGGTCAGTTAATGGAAATGATGGTGTATTCAGAGAGATTTTGGTGGCAATTTCTGGGGCATTGAAACCCTCCTTCTCTGAAATACCCTAATGTTGGAGGGCATCTACAATTCTGATACGCTTGTGATGAGAGGGTGGGTTTGGGGGTTTTTTAGAGCTCATCACCATACACTGCGTGGCCTGTGGAAGACAAGCTCAGTGAGTTTGTTCAGCAGCTTCAAGCCATCGCTGCCTTTGATTGCCTGAGTAGTACCCCATTAGGTAGCAAAGCTTACTCTAGGTCAGTTAGTGGTGCAGGGTTTGCCCTCTCTTAGCTGCTCCTTCTGCCTAGCAGAGTTTGCACACCCTCGCCTCTCCAATTTGTTAATGATGCCAAGGTTGGTCCTGGACTGCTTAGCAGCTAGAGCCTCTTAAGTTCCAGCTCTTTGCCCAGCAAGCCTGTGCAAAGCTCTAACATAAAGAGAAACAGCTTCTCCTTAACCTAATACCTACTTGTTTCCTTATCTATTGGCCTGTGCACAACATCAGAGAATGTTGAACTACATCAAATATAGGTGCTTACATTTTTTACTGGCCAGGCTTGGTCATTGAGAGGCCTGGATAGATTTGGAAGCTCTGGCTTCTTTCTTGCCTGTGCATTGTGGAGGGCACTGGGAATCCCAGGCAAAAACTGCAGCAGCTCTGCCTCACTAGCACTTTCACCCTGCGTTGTCTCCACATTCTTTTGCTGTTTAACTACAGTGAAGTGTGCCTGAGACGAGCTCATTTGGGAGGTCTCTTTCTTTTCCAGAACCTGATCAATAAGATGTGGCTTGGGGTCCCATCTCAAGACAAAATGGAGATCCGCAGCTGCCTGCCCAAACTCCTCCTAGCTCACCATAAAACTCTGCCTTACTTCATCAGGAACAAACTCTGCAAAGTTATCGTGGATATTGGCAGGCAAGACTGGCCAATGTTCTACCATGACTTTTTCACAAACATCTTGCAGGTAAGAAGTTTCTAAAGGGAAAAATTGGTTTAATTCAGAGAGACACATTATTTTCTTTCCTTGAGTAGTGACTTCCCTTGACAAAGATTAATTACATGAAAACTCAAGCTGCTGCTTAAATTTCTCTTCCTTTTTAGTTTTGCAAATAACCCTCAGCTCCCCGTGTGTTATATTTCTTTCTAATGTTAGGGGTTTTTTTGACAAAGGAACAATACTGTGCAACAAGTATCAACTTCACTTTGAATTCTAAATATTTAGGAGGAGCTGTTGAAAATGATGGGAATTGTGGGTTGGGCTTTTGTTTTTGTTTAAGTCAGTAAAACAATGGATGCATCACAGTAATTCTCAAAAGCGAAGTTTCTGAATGTGGCTCTTGGAGAGTTTTCACCTAATAGCCAGAGATACCCTAAAAACCTTTGGCACCTCATCAGGTAAGGTTGCTAATGTAATGCTGTCAGGGTAAGAGGGCTTTTGCAGGGAGACTGGTGTATGTGTCTGAGGATCCCGGCTGAGACAGTGCCATTCATTTGGATGTTGGTTGTAATTCAGCATCTCCGCAGTGACGCCCGAGCCAGGCTGACAGCTTGCTGCTGCTGGAGCCTAACTAGTCTACTGCAGACCTCCTCTGGGTCAAGTTCTTGCTTACCAGGTCTCTCTAAATTGTTCATCATTGGCTTGTAGCTGAGTGTAAACTGAAGTGCTGCCCAGTCTTTCTGCTGATGTAACTACATGATTTGAATGCAGCTATGTCCCCAGACAAGCCACAAGGCAGCTATTTAAACAAAAATCAAAGGAAAACAAAACAACAAAACAAACACCAACCCCCCCCCCAGAGCTTGTTACTAACTGGTGTAATCTCTTTTCAGAGAGATCTCTGTAATCATATAGTGTGTCATGCTGCAGTTTTGTTCCTGAATTACCAATTTGACTAGTACTCTGAGACACCTGTCTGCACTTAGAGTTTGGGTTTTCGTTTCACCTGGATCTGCAATTGATTTTCTGAGCTACTTGTTTATCTAGCACATCATAGGTTATCTTAAGTGATCGCAGAGCCACTTTGGGTATCTGTTTTTCCCTTAAGCCTCTGCTTGTCAACTCAGCTTCAGAGGGAAATGTTCTAGGAGGATCTGCTCCAAGATCTTCCCAGGCACAGAGGTGAGGATGACAGGTCGGTAGCTCCCAGGTCCTTTCTACCCTTTTTTGAAAAGGGGTGTGATGTTTCCTGTCTTCCAGTCACCAGGGACTCACCTGACCACCAGGACTTTTCTAATGTAATGGAGAGTGGCTTGGCAACTGCATCAACCCTTGGGACTCTGGGATGCAGTCTCATCTGGTCCCATGGACTTGTGTATCTTCAGCTTCCACAGGTGGTCACAAACCTGATCTTCACTTACAGTGGGAGGGACTTTGTCCCCCTGGTCCCCCCCTTGTGGCCTTTTAACTTGTGGTGCTTTTAACTAACTAGTCTCTAAAACTTTTACTGAACTATTGGAGAGATGGAGAATAAAAGTAACTTGGACTATGGTGTTGTCATTATGCAAACCAAATAATTTTATGTAGAAAGTGCTGCTTCCGTAGAAGTGTGAAATTTGTTTAATGTTACTGAAGTTTCAGGGCAAGGTATTGCTAAACTTCCTCATTGTCAGAAAATAGTCTGAGAGGAGCTGTTCAGTCTCTTTGCAATTTACTAGCAATCTGTGTATTTAATTTTGATTTTATTTTTTTTTTATTGGCCTGCTCCGGTGCAATTGTGCTTCCTTTCTGAAAGCCAAAGTACATCTGGACTAAGAGCTTTCAGATGGGCTCTTTCCCCCAGCGTACTTCACCAAACTGTAGCCTTAGCAGTGGAACTCAGCATGTCTCTGGTTTGGTAGGTCAAGGAGACTAGGACCAAGGTCAGCCCATATTACAAAATTTATGACTTCAAGGATTACTTGCAGTAATTTCACTTCACTTTAGGCTTTTTCTCTCAGAGGGAGAAATAAATTATTTTGGATGTTCCAGGTGAACAGCCTTGAATTTAAGGATAAAACTTTGTCCTGCTTGAATATGTCCTTAATATCCCAGTGGCTAATGAAAGCAAACATCATTGCTTTCTCTTGTCCTAATCTCGTGGTTCTTTCTGTGGTGGCAGTCCCTCTTTTTAGGGTAAATGTGATTTCTAGTTTGAGATGTAATAGAGGTGCAAGGAGAGGTTGTATCTCTTGGCTGTGTTCCTGTGTCATCCAACACCGGCTGCAGAGCTTTGCATGGGAAGGGATGGGCTTTTTAATGAGC
This sequence comes from Chloroceryle amazona, assembly GCA_027560015.1. Classification (NCBI taxonomy): domain Eukaryota; kingdom Metazoa; phylum Chordata; class Aves; order Coraciiformes; family Cerylidae; genus Chloroceryle; species Chloroceryle amazona. The sequence goes on along the minus strand of JANHFX010012203.1, from coordinate 33,454 downwards.
AATTTCTCGGCCAATGATGCAGGCTCCTGACCTGCACATGGCAGCCCTGTTACATGGTGGAACTGCTGGCACCAAGGCAATTCGGAGGAGTGATGATGTCAGCAGAAGGCAGTAAACAGAAGGAACAAACAGTTACTAGTAAACATGCCGGAGCAGAGAATGTGTGCAATGACATTATGCAAGCTGTCTTGAAACCCCAAGGATTCCCATGGTGCTTGAACTCTGTTGCAACATCTTATATTAATGTCTCAGGAAATGGAATATTTGCAGTTCTCTTTCCGCAGTGTGCAGCGCTGCAGACTGTGGGAACTGGTATTCCCTCTGTCTTGAAGCCCTTGTAAACTGCTCATCATGTTACTAACCCCCCACTTGCCAGCTGATAGCTTTGTGGAGTGTTCACATCATGTGGAGTATTGCATTCATGTGTTTCCCTCTCAGTTAATTCAGTCTCCTGTGACCACTCCTCTGGGACTGATCATGTTGAAAACTACTTCGGAAGAGCTGGCGTGTCCGCGGGAAGATCTTAGTGTAGCCCGGAAAGAAGAGCTACGCAAGCTGCTCCTAGACCAGGTGCAAACAGTGCTTGGGCTCCTCACAGGTACGTTCAGGGAAGCAACGTGTGGGTGATGTAGTGGCTGCTCCAGAAGCTTAAATGCTTCACTTGGAGGTGTTTGGGTCAGTTTACAATGAAAGCAAGCTTCTTTAGCAGAGCAGCTGTGCAGCTACACGTGTCCTTTTTATGAAGTGTGTGTGTAAGCCCTTGGTAGTTTCTTTGGGCTTACTAAGAGAAGACAGTGGTCCTTGTCAAAGCACTAAGGATGTGTTCGACCAAAGTTCTCTTGCGGTCTCCAGTATGTTTGTTTGAGCCATCTGTCTTTCAGCCAGCTGTTCTGAACAATATCTCTTTGGCCAGGTATTTTGGAGAGCATCTGGGACAAGCACAGTGTTACTGCTGCCACTCCACCACCATCCCCAACTTCAGGAGAAAGTGGTAAGGATGGCCAAAGCTGCAGAATGATACTTCTATGAGCTTAAACTTGCCATATCAGACATAGATTCTTTCCTTTACTGTCTAATCTCTTGCAATAACCCTTTCCTAGAGCTTTTAGTAGGCCAACAAATTTCTAGTTGGAAAGACAAACTTTATATGAAGAAAATTCCCACTGCAGGGGATGCCCCACTGAAAATGCCACCTCGCTGAAGAGTACATGTGTAGCTTCCTCATGTCCTCAGGTGGCAAAAAGCTTTCTGAAATACCAATGCAGAATGCTTTAATGTCAGTGCATGGGCATTGTCCTCTAAGAATTTCAGCTGAAAGCACATCAAAAGCCAGAGTGAAGCCAAGCTGAAGCCCTAACTGAAAAATAAACCCAGCCAAAAAAAGTGGCTAGGACTTTGTGTATATGTACTTTTGAATATATACGTATTTCTTAGGTGCCTTCAAAATGGAGACTATATTTGTACCTGGCACACATTTCACTTACCCTGTTAAGGCTAAATATGGGATGGGTGTTTAGGGTCACCCCAGACATAACGCTGATCTTGAGGACTAGCGGTTTCTCTTGTGCTTTGATGTACCATGGACTGTTAGGTTCAGCTCACCCAGGTGCTGTCTAGCAGCATGTGGTGTCTTTGCTCCTGCTTCTTGGACAGCAAAGCAAGAGGAAATACCATGATGCAGTGAAATCAATATGTTGTCTGATCTTGTCTGTCTGCTTTTAACAAGGAAAAAGAAGGCTTAGGGTCTGGAAACCTGTAATACCCAGTTGTGCATAGGGAAAAGATGAAACACTTGTGGAGATGGTATTTCTTCAGGGTCCTACTGACATCAAGTTGTGCTTGGTGCAGTCTGTTCTGTAAGCCAACAGTTTTATCAGGTGCCTTCGTCTCACTCATCTTTGGGACCTTAAACAGTTAAATGAATTGCAGATCACTTTCTTGTGGCCAGGTTGCAGTAGTCAGCTGAAGACGGATGCTCCTGCTAAGCTTTTGTTAATGTTTTGATTAGTGTTAAAACTCAACATTTAAGTTTGAGCAGAATTTCAAGTGCTTCTTTCCTGTAGAAGAACTTAAGACACTTCTAAATTTATGTACAAACAAACTTAAATGAGAAGAAATAGTTCCTCAGTCTTGGTGGGGTGAATTTTGCTGTAGCTAGCAAGGGTTTGAAACCTATTAACAGAACAGAAAGTTGTAGAGGGACTCTGCTGCTTGGAGAAGGCAGGAGTGCCAGCATTACCTACCTGGCAAGCAAGAGCCTCGGGACTTGGGTGTGACTTTGAGTGAGGCTGGAGTCGTCCACGGTAAAAAGCTGATTTATGTTGGTACCAACTCTTGGTAGCAAGTGCCTCAGTGACCAAGAATGATGCTGTGTTTGTCCGAAGGCTTGGTGGACCTGGGTGCACGCCAGCTGAGGATGGTTCGGGAGGGGGTACTGCAGCTTGAGCAGCAGGTCACAGAGTTATCTCAGAAAGAGCTACCCCTCGTTTATTCTGAGGTGCTAATAACTTTAACTGATCCAACCCAAAAAATCTCCAGTTTTTGTCTAGAGTTGTAATAAATAAAATAAAAATAAAATTTAAAAAGAGTGGAACAAATCCTTGGCTGGTAGCCAGTGGAATTCAGTTCCTTGGTGAATCGCTGGATGGTGCTTGTGCTGAGGCAGCTTTGTGCTCACCTTATGACTTCAGATCATATTTCTTAAAGTGAAGGCACTCTGTTTCTGTTCTGGGGATTTCCTTTCTCTCCTTTCAGGGAAAACAAGCAAACAAAACTTCTTAAGATAATTTTGAGCTATTAAGGCTACACTGACAGTCCTGTAGAAGTTCAGGCTTAATTTCATTGGGTCCTGTCTGTGCCAACTAGTTTATTTGAAATGCTGATGATTTTTTTTTTCCCTGTGCTCTGCCTTAACTGCTGTCTTCATCTTTTGTTGTGCTTCCCTTTCTTGAAGTCCAAAAGGAAGAGCACCAAGTCCTTCCCTCTTGTCCACTGCTTTGCTCACTTTGTGTTTTATGAAGGACTCTCTTTTTCTTTAGTAACCAAATGTCCCTTGGGTCACCGTTTGGTGATACGATATCAAGAGATCCACAGAGTGGAGGGAGGGCACGGGTAGTGTTTCTAACATGGAGAGACTACGGGGCTTAATGCCAGGCACACAAGTCGGGAGCAGTGAGTGGCAGTCTTGGATTCACACACCCACTGGGCTTTATTTGCAGGCCTGGTGTTAGATTTGAGTCATTCATGCAGCAGGTTATTCCTGTTTACTGGTGACAACTGTTTTTGTTGCTTAGATGAGGTCAGTACCTTTTTCTCTTTACATTCAGGTGAAAATAAAGGTGTTCCAAAAGGCAAAATAAGCTTCAGAGGTCCTATAAATGTTTAATATAGAGTCATAGAATTGTTTCAGTTGGAAGAGACCTTTAAGATCATCGAGTCCAACCATTAACCCAGCACTGCCAGGGCACCACTGAACCATGGCCCTCAGCACCACAGCTCCACAGCTCTGAAACCCCTCCAGGGATGGGGACTCCACCACTGCCCTGGGCAGCCTGGCCAGCCCTGACAGCCCTTGAGGGGAAGAAATTGTTCCTCGGGTCCAACCTAAACCATCCCTGGTGCAACTTGAGCCTGTTTCCTCTTGTCCTGCTGCTTGTTTCTCAGGAGAAGAGATGGACCCTACCTGGCTCCCAATTACTTAAAGTCTCCCCTGAGCTGCCTTTTCTTCAGTCTAAAATATCTTCAGGAACGTGGAAAACCTGTGCTTCCTTTTTTTTATTTTTGCACAGGGAAGCAGAGTGAAATTGTTACTTGCAAGTCTTGCATAGTTTTTAAACAGCACTTCAAGGCAATGTTAAACTCGTTTGTCACACCACACAAGCGAAGCATCTCTGCTCCTGTCCTACATTGGGAAACACCTGAGTTACTGCACCAGTATAGAATGCACTCAGCAATCATCTCTCAGCCTCCAAATGTTGTCTTCACATGATTTTTAGCTCTTGACCTGATTAATCCTTTCCTTAGGCATATTCACTCATGTAGGGTAAACAAATGAGTAAGAGAAATATCTGCTACTGCTTAACTTCTGCAGAGCCAGCCTGATCCCAGCCCTTCCCTGAGAGCGTGCTCCTCGTGCGTGAATGCAGCCGAACCTGTACATTTATCACCTGTGTGCAAAAAACACCAAATATTAACTTAATCTCTTATTAAACTCTGAGCCTCACTAATTCATCTGGGTACAAAGCCCTCAGACCAACTGCTGTGAGTTACAGGGATCTATTATACTTTTCTTTTTCCTGGCATTGGTGGATTAAAAAATGGGAATCTTTGATTCTCATTGATTTTTGTGGAGTTTGCCAGAGCAGACATTTGAAAGAAGCACATCTTACATAAAAGCACAATGCAAACAGCTCCTGCCCTGCAGCCTAAGGACAGTTGTGAATGGGGGCTGCTTTAACATTCAGGCTAAGTGCAAGGTTTGCTAATTCAGCTGAAGTAGCATGACGACTTAAATTTCTGGAGTGGGAGAGAAAAAAACCACCGATAAGGTATGGCTGGGAGTACGAATGTAGGGATGCAAGTCATCGATCGTGATGAAAAGTGGTGTCTTAAGAGGAATCTGTTCATCATGCAAACTTTTGAGTACTCCAGAGCTCAGTAAATCATACCTGCTATTTTTGTACTGCTAATATGTTGGGTCATTTCACTTTCCAAAAAAAATTATATGGATTTTTCTGGGCACAACTTTGAATTCTGTAACGTAGCAAGTGCTTGTGGATTTATAAATGTGAAGAGGTTTCTACTCCAGGAGGAGTGCTGGAGCGTGTCCAAACAAGGGCTATGAAACTCAGGAAGGGTCTAGAGCACAAGTCTGAGGAGCAGCTGAGGGGGCCTGGGGTTGTTCAGCCTGGAGAAAAGGAGGCTCGGGGGCAATCTCCTCATTCTCAACAGCTCCCTGAAAGGAGATTGGAGGGGTTGGTCTTTTCTCCCAGGGAACAAGCAACAGGACAAGAGGAAATGGCCTAAAGTTGTGCCAGGGCAGGTTTAGGTTGGACCTGAGGAACAATTTCTTCCCCTTGAGGGTTGTCAAGGGCTGGCCCAGGCTGCCCAGGGCAGG
>JANHFX010012203.1:17734-28238 GCA_027560015.1 Chloroceryle amazona | reverse complement strand
CTTCCCCTTGAGGGTTGTCAAGGGCTGGCCCAGGCTGCCCAGGGCAGGGGTGGAGTCCCCATCCCTGGAGGGGTTTCTGAGCTGTGGAGCTGTGGTGCTGAGGGACATGGTTCAGTGGTGCCCTGGCAGTGCTGGGGGAACAGTTGGACTTTATGATCTTAAAGGTCTCTTCCAAACAAAATGATTCTATGAGAAGTGTATTGACTAACCTAGGGAAGGTCAGTAGCTTTTCAGGACATGGTCTGTGGAAGCCTGCAAGTCTGTGGGCAGCTGCTGTGGGGAAGGGTGGCCCATCTGGTGGTGTCTGCTTGGTTTTCCATGAAGCTTTCAACAGGGCTTTTCACTGAAAACTTGGGAGTATTGAAGTACTGCTTAGGACTGTGCTCAGGGACATGATTTTTGGAGACCTGGGGAAAGGGCTCAGTAAAGAGAGAGGAGAGGCTTTCCAGTGGCACCAAGATGGTAAGAATGGTGAGAGAGAAGGTATGACTAGAGACCTGCAGGGAGATCTTTCACATCTTTGGGTAAAGGGGAGGTGAAGCACAATGCAGATACCTGCAGTTGGGCAGGGAGAGCAATGTCTGCCTCATCCCAAATCACAATCTACACAAATGTCAGATTGATAGTGGTCAAAAACAGGTACCTTGTATGGTGCTGCATGGAGTTATGGTTCATTACACCTTGAAGAGTGACTGCAGTTCTTGTCTTCCTGTATCAATAGGTGTAGAGTAGAAAGTAAAGCTTTGTAGAAGGTCAGTGAAGATGACCGAGGGTATGGAATGGTTGTCATGGAACAGAGCAACTAGAATAGTACTCTTCATTCTGTCAGAGAAATGGAGAGCAAGGAGCTACAATAGAGACCTATTGAGTGACATGTAGAGGGTGAAGGGAAAGAGATTTTATTTTCCCTGTTTGGATACAGGAGGTGGAAATGAAACTAGCAGCTGACATGCCCCAACCAAAACCCATCCTTCCATAACGTACCACGCGGTGCAACACTATCACAGGGTGGTGCAAACACTGAGATTCTGTAGCTTCGATCAGAGACTTGTTAAAATCATGGAAGATAAATCCTGAGGCTGTGCAGAATTCTTAAGATCCCGCCTAGATTGGGAAATTGTTGTAGTCCAGTTGGCTGGAGGCTGGGGAGTGTGGTCTGTGCCTGCCTGCAGTGGGCACTTGGTCGCTGAGGAAAGGTACCATACTAAGTAGGCTTTATGGTCTGACTTGGAGCATCTGCTCTTACTTCAGCCACAAGCTGTCATGTACAAACAGAAGCAGCTCTGCCAAGGTTCAGTGTAACACAGATGTGCTAGGGACCTGGTGCAAGCTTCTATGAGGGATGCTCACTCTTCTGAGGGGAGTGAATTTTATAACGATCCTAAAATGCATCCCATGGCACTGCTGTTTTCCAAAGCACCACATGAGTGTGCTTCCCAGTAAGGCAAGAAGGGCCATGTCAAGCTCCTGTTTTCTTGGCACTTGTTTGATCAGCTGAGAGCTGAACAAAACTTCAGAAAATATCTGAATACAAAAATCACCGGTTCATCTCAGACAGTTCTTGAACTTGCTGAATGCCAGAGGCTCTGATGGCTTTTGTTTTATGGCTGGGGCTGGCAGTTGCACCGTTTGGAGGTAACTAACTGCCCTGGTTTGTAACGCACATGTCCGCTTTGTTTCCTAGGTGACCTGTTAAGTAGCCTGTTGCAGAGTCCCAGTGCAGCCAAGTTATTGAACCAGCCAATCCCCATCCTTGATACAGACAGTGAATATATATGTTCCCTGGCACTGGAGTGCCTGGCACACCTCTTCAGCTGGATCCCTTTGTCTACTAGTATCACCCCGTCACTCCTCACCACCATTTTCCACTTTGCTCGCTTTGGCTGCGACACCCGCGTTCGGAAGATGTCTTCTGTCAATGGCAGCAGCCAGAACTCAGTGTTGGGACAGGAGCGTGGCCGACTCGGTGTCTTGGCCATGTCTTGCATCAATGAACTGATGTCTAAGAACTGCGTGCCTATGGAGTTTGAAGAGTATTTGCTACGGATGTTCCAGCAGACTTTCTACCTCCTGCAAAAGATTACCAAGGAGAATAACGCCCATACAGTGAAGAGCCGGCTGGAGGAACTGGACGAAAGGTAAGAGCAACCAAACAGCTAAGTAGCTGTGCTAGGGCCTCTTGCTTTCTAAAGGACTGTCTTTGTTATTTTGTGGTCATGCATGGTGTGTCTAATCGCCTTTTTTTCAGAGTACTGTGCTGGGGGAGACAGGCAGAGAGGTAGGTGCCCACAGGTAAGGTTCTGGTAAGGGGCTGAGTTCACTAAGGGACCGTGGTGGCACAGGTTTGTCTTCTTTCCTGTCCTCTTCCTCCCCTTTCCCCCATTCATTGCTGTCTGACTGCAGGTCTGAGGTGGCCCAAGAGCTGAACCTGCCCTTCATTCAGTTTTAAGAGAAACCAGAAGAGGCTCAGTGAGGTAAAGGCATTGCAGTCTTCCCTTTCCTGGTCGGTATCTGCCTTCTCTGCTTAACTCAAATATACAAAGAGTGGGTAGATATTCTGCGAGTCATGACTTGAAAGAAAACAGCAGCAGTTTCCTACCCTTCACTGAGATACGACTATTTCCAGTTGATGGGGACGGGGGTTATTTTATTTTTTCTTTTAAACAACACCCGAAACTGGCTTGGGGAGCTCCACTCCCAGGGGTGGTGAACGGCTCTGCAGCAGCTCGGAGGCTGCGTATTGCCATTTTCCAGAAAGTTACTACCACCCTTGTTGCCTGAAACAGCTCAGCTCTTTTATATTGGATATTTCTGCTTGTAGGAGAGAAGGTGAGACATTGTGCTGTTGTGTTGAGCGGCTGAAGCTGTGTGTTGGCAGGGTGTTGACTCTGCCCCCATGGGAGGGCTGGCAGACTGGTGCCGATGCTGGCAAATAGTTTACAACTGTGCAGACGTGCTCAGTATCTCCCTGCGGATTGGTGGAAATAAATTTCTGGTGCTGCTGTAGAGAATTTCTATTCCCAGACACAGCAGCAAGGCTTTTGAGCTTTGATTTTGTTGTTTGGGCATTTCTTTAATATTCACTCAAAAGAGGGGAACAGCAACAGCAATAAAACAACTTAGGAAGAAAACTGTGGGTCCATTTGTAGACATGACTTGCATGTTTCTTCTGTAAAATCCCCTTTTCCTGTATCTTAGATACACCTATAAGTTTAGGGTAGTAAATGTAAATTAATTTTGACTTCTGTTTAACAGTGTATTCTACTTGATCATTTCTGGACTAACTTGCTCTGACATCTAGCATCTTCCTAGAAGTAAGACAGGTAGAAACCTGCCACCTTAGCACACGAGATACGTGCACAGAGCCTCTGGTTTTCAGAAAAGTTCTCCTGGAAACCCACAATCCCTTGTTTAACTTTGTTCTTTAGGGCAAACATCAGCAGGCAGCCTTCAGTGGCAAGGCAGCGGGTGGGCTGTAGCTGTGTTGGCCTCCACAGAGATGGTATTGCCACATTGCTATGTTCTCCTGCTCAGATATGTTACCCATAGAGGCTGTTGGTGTCTGTAATTGTGAGATCCCTCCTTATTAATTGCCAAGGTCTGAAATGGGAAGGTAACTAAGATGTTCTGGAGACCAGACAAATCTAGTTGGCTTCTGGAGGAGCGGAGCTTTCTGTGAGCTGTGTTCCCTCTGTGGAAAAGTATGTGAGGATTTTCCCTTTTGTCACTTAAGGGCATAGCTATATTTTTATGTCCAAACCTAAAGAACTTGCCACATGAAAGGGTCATCTTGGCTTGACTAACAAAATCCAGAAGAAAATTGGTACAGAAGCTAACTTGAGTAGATTGCTGTCTTCAGAACCTGCCTGCCTGGGGTCCATTCCTTCCCTTCCTCTTGTAGTGCTGGTTATTTTGTTCTGTCACGAAATCAGTGTGGTCCTGAACGGTAGGTACTGTCAGACTAGTCCAGAGAGTAACAACTTATCTTTTGCTTTGTGTTTGGCTTTAACTTGAAGATCCCAAATTACAGGAGGTTTTATGACCCTTACAGGCTCATAGGGATCCAAGCAATGGCTCGGTGGTTTTGCAGAGGGGCTTTGGGTCAGGCAGAAGAGTGGGGGTCAAGTAAGAATTTCCTTCGTTTCAGATCAGAACCTCTTTAGATAATAACCCCCAAAAAGAATGAACTAAATGTTTGGGGTGGGATCTTTGTGTGTGTGTGTGTGTGTGTGTGTTAGCTTTACTTTTGAAGTGTTTCATCTGTGACCAGGTTTGTTTAGTGGTGTCTTCTCAAGTAGGCAGTGCCAAAGAAAAAGGAAACAATCTTTTTGAATATTCAAAGCATGGTGTGGTTTTGTAGGCTTAAAATAACAGAGTGCTGCAGCCCTTTGTTAGCTGGCAATGCTTCTGGTCTCGAGTGAGTTTGTTAGAGTGCGGTTCTCCCCCAAGAATCAAACCTGTTGCAGAACAAAGAGCAAGGCAGTACAGTAAAACCAGACTGCCCGTGCATGTCTAAAACTTCCCCAAGCCTCTTTCTTTAAAAGAAGCACTTTAAGTCCTGCTGCACTTCAGATTGCCTGCAGCACGGGGAGGATGTGCTTCTCCACATACAGCCTTGCCACTGGATTGCTGGAGCTCTAGCTCTGTGTGTGCAATACTGATGGAGTATTTCACTTTTTTTTTTTCTGTAGGGGAAGAGATGAAGATGATTTCTAATCTTGATGAAGCCCATGTTGTGTAGGACGTGTTAAATACTTAAAAACTTACTCTACCTTTGTCCCTAATTTTTCCCCAACTACATATTCAGGAATCCTCAGTTCTTGCACCAAGGTTGTGCTCTTGCTGAACCCCCCTTCCTCCCCAAGATTTGGGTAGCAGGCTTCTTTTTGGACTTTTGCTTTGTAGAGCCCCAAGCATTGAGTAGTCCTTGTATTTTGGAGGGCTTCTGGTCTTTATAGTCTAATTCATTCACAAAAGCCTGGGCTCAGTTCAGCACCCTTTGGATAGTTGATCTGGCCTGCAGAAGAAACAGTCCTTTCCTTTCCAGCTCTTCTCTCCACGGTTATCCCACCACCCTGTGTAAATTTAACACGTGTATTGTAAACTCCTGCATTAACTTCTTGCTTCCAGCTGAACTCAGTGGTACAGTTTCTCACTAATCCTATCCACATCAGTAAGACAACCCTTGATATTAAATGGTTTCTCGAGGGTGGGGGGATCGTGCTTATTCACAGGCCTGGTTGAACTCTATTATATTTATCTGAATATTAAAGTTGCTTTTGACTAGACTGTCTTTTCTGCTGTTTCAGGTATTAATGGAATGAAGGGTTGCCCGACCTGTAGGTAATTGTTGCAGGGCTTTATATTTTAATTGTTCTACTGGCTGTTAATTATAACTTGTGTTTATATTGAAAGGATTTTGAGTGAATTTTGTCACTGTTTCAATGAAATTGCTTTCCCTTGTGGCATCCTTCATGTTTTCTCAGTTGTGTTTTCTCCTTTCCCTTATAGCTACATTGAGAAGTTTACGGATTTTCTCCGTCTCTTTGTGAGTGTCCACCTACGAAGAATTGAATCCTACTCCCAGTTCCCCGTGGTTGAATTTCTGGCACTGTTGTTCAAGTACACTTTTCATCAGGTACAGCTCTATGCCATTGTTTTCCCTTGGGCTGTTGTCTGGCACAGCAGGATGAGCTTGTGGTGAAGTTGATACTTAAAGTTATCCCAGGAAAAACAACGACAGAAAAAAAGCCACACATGGGGAGGGGGAACAAACCACAATGCAAACAAAAACCCAACCAACGACCAGTAAACAGCTTTTACTGGCACTTGCCCAGTATCTCTAGAGACTTGGAAATGGCTGAGTGTGCTCTTGGATTTAGCTGGAGACAAGGGTCATGGGTAGTTACCTTGCAAGAAGAATTTGTCTGGTGTTTAACTTTTGCTTCTGCTCTTATTTTTGTGCTAGACCTTGGAGCGGACAACATTGTCTGAAAGAAACCTCTCTAGATTTCCTGTTTTGTGGAGCTTTTCTTTCTCCTGAATCCACTGCTTTTACTGTATATCTGAGCCTTTCCTTGTAACTTTTGTTATTAGAAAGGCACACGTGGCTTTTGATAAGTGTTACCTTCCTGTAGAAGCTGTCACAGTGCAAATCAGCCCTGTTTACCCCCACGTGAGAATAATGCCACCCCTTATTCTGCCACTGAGCACCACTGACAAGAGTCTGTCCTCATCCTCTTGCCCCCTCTGGGCCCTTTAGCTGTTGATCAGATCCCCTCAGTCCGCTCTTTTCCAGCTAAACAGCCCCAGGGCTCTCAGCCTTTCCTCAGCATCTTTATAGCCTCCGCTGGACTCTCTCCAGCAGTTCCCAGTATGTGACCTGCTGGTCACACTGTTATGAATGTACCCCAGGAGACCATTTGCCTTCTTGGCTGTGAGGATGCATTGCTGGCTTATGGTGTACTTGCTGTCCACCAGCATTTCCAGGTCCTCTGCAGAGCTGCTTCCCAGCAGGCCAGCCCCTCCCCTGTACTGGTGCAGGGGGTTATTCCTCCCCAGGTGCAGGGCTCTACACATGCCCTTGTTGAACTTCATGAGGTTCCACTCTGCCCAGCTCTGCAGACTGTCCAGGTCTCACTGAATGGCAGGACAGCTCTGGTGTGCCAGCCACTCCTCCCAGTTTGGTATCATCAGCAAACTGGCTGAGGGGCCATTCTGTGCCTTCATCCAGGTCATTAGTGAATATGCTGAACAAGACTGGACCCAGTGTGTGAGATCAATCTTGCCATAGCTTATGATACTCACTGTGAATTTTGGTGCATTTCAGCCTACGCATGAAGGTTACTTTTCTTGCTTAGACATCTGGACACTCTTCTTGGACTATCTGACTAGCAAAATAAAAAGTCGCCTGGCAGACAAAGAAGCAGTGCTCAACAGGTAAGCAGTCGGGAAGCTGGTGTGTGATGGCTGCAAAGAGATTTCGTGGTCATCATGGGATGGCTGTGAGAAATCAATTGTGGCTTATTCCAGCTTCATTGGTAATCACCAGTGAGGCCTTTTCTTTTTCTAACATTATAAATAATACCAAGTGTAAGCTTCATCTTTTTGCTCAGTTTGGATTCTTTTGGATTAGTGTAGGTTAGGGTAGCACTGTCGCCTAGGTTGTGTGAGAACATCACAACCAGAGTGAAGAAGCTTTGCAGTCTGAAATGGAACCGTAACACAATTTTGTAAATTTTAGAGCACATTTTAGCACATGTTAGAGGTGGAGACCGCAGAGTAGGTTGCCCAGTAAGTGTTCACACAGCTCATACAACTAATTAATGACTTGGATTTTTTTTTATTATGATTTTAAAATTCTTGTTTAAATGGAGGATGTGTTCTTGAGAAATAGCGATGAGACTGGAAGTGGAGAGATTGACTTGCTTCCCTGTGATGGCAGTTGTGTGTATCAGCTGTGACCCTGTTTGGCAGCTCCCCCTTTGTAGATGCTGTGTCCTGAAAAGAGGGGCTCTGTTTTGGTAAAAGTCCCTTTGCTGCCATTTTAGAAATCTGGTGACTATCCTGGTATCTCCTTCAAGTTTTGGAGGCTTAAAAGTGCTATGGCCTGTGTCATTACATTTTGTAAAGTGCAGAAGGAAGCTTCTTGCCCTGAAGCACACTAAATAGAAGTGCTTGGATTTTGAAAGGCCACTTGACATCATAACCACAAAGAAGAACTTTGTTTACACCAGACAGCTCCTTTCCTTTCAGCATGGGAACGGTGTGGTTTTTAATTCCTCAAGTAGTAGGTATTTACATCTGAGCTTTGTTATAATTTGGTGTCATTTGCTGTTCTCTGCCTTGGCATTCTGCTCCTCTTCATCTGGCTAACGTGTGTGTAACACTCGTGATCTTGGTGTCCAAGAGTTTACTACAGAGAAAATGGAAACAAACAATAATTGTCTCTAAAAGATACCTCAGACTATAAAACATGTTAAAAGTGGTTGAAGCTTGTAGTGTTTTGTCAGAACTGCCTGTCCTGAGTGACAGCTTCGGTAGCTTCCTGTGTGTGCTCAGACGTGTCAACACCACTGTCCAACAGCCTGGGAGTGGTTACACCACAAGAGCACAGCTGACATTTCCTGTTTGCGGTTTATAAACTTTGCACTGTGTACACATGACAACTTTTACTGCTGGATAAGTTGCCAAAGGCAGAGCTGTGTCATCTGACAGTGGCAAAGCTGGTAATTCAGCCACCTTGCAGAGAGGTTTTCAGCTGCTTAGTGCCGCAGCTGTCTGGGCTGGCACTTGGATTGCATCGTCAGGGTAGGCTAATGCCTCATTTTCCACCCTGATCCCACCAGAAAAGAGCATGACTTTCTGCATCACACCCCAGCTATTTTGAGAAAGGAGGTTTTAAAAACAATCAAACCTCAAACTTTGGCACTGTGTCACCAAGGAATGGTTGCGTGCTCAGGTGGCTCTGTGGTAATTTTGTAACTTGGCATTCTTCTGAGGCGGTCGATGGGAAGGGTCTTCTGTGCTCTGTACCAGCATCATAGCTCTGAGAGATGAAAAGATATCTTCCATTGGCATGCCTTTAGTGTTACAGTGCAAGCAGAAAAAGTGCTGGCTTTGTTTCAGAGGACAAGGGGCTGAATTCTGTAGCCAACAGCATAGGAAAAGAGGATAGCAGAATATATAGCCTCTGGGGAGACCCCTTTTCAGGCAGGCAGCAATAACTGCCCTGTTTCATCTGTTCCTCATTCCCTGCCCAAAAAGCAGAGCACCAGACAGGCTAATGAGGAGCTGTGCAAGCAGCAAGAGGCTCTTGCCTCCTGTTTGCATACATCTGTTGTTATTCCTGGCAAGCCACTCCTGCCTTTCCTGTTTTGAGCTCTTGGGCTGCTTCTGTTGCTAACGGTTCTCCTTTTCCCTTTCAGAGGTAGAGGGATATCAGATACTACCAGGGCACTTCCCTTGCAGGTAGCTTGTGACCTGAAATGACATGATGCTCTTAATCCTAGGGTCATCTTGGTGTTCCCTCAATGCACTCACAGAGCTCTGCTGCAGGCTCTTTGCAGTTGCCCGCTTCAAACTGTCATCTGTTGTACATCCCTCCTTCGCTGGAAGGGCTGTGGGCACAGCAATCTCTGCAGAACTGTTGACTCACACCCTCGTTCTGTCTTCTCCGTGATCATAGGTACGAAGACGCCTTGGTTCTGTTGCTGACAGAAGTGTTGAATCGAATCCAGTTCAGGTATAACCAGGCACAGCTGGAGGAGCTGGATGATGAGACCCTGGATGATGATGTAAGGAGCAGAGTTGAACAAGGACAGCTGCAGGTCCAGATGTTAACTCTTATGCTGGTAACACCCGGAATGTCTTCCCCTGAGCTTGTACTGTGGAGTACAAGCCAGACAGCTGCTGCTTCACTCCAGGGGGTTGAGGTTCAAAGCAGCATGAAATGCTTTTGACAAAAATGTTCTTAAAGATGCACTGAAAACATATGACTTTTGTTTTTAACTTGGTTCTTATGGGGGAAAAAGATAGAGATACTTGGGTTCCGATTGAGAGGAATTAAGTCTCCTTGTCTGGTTGCTTTGGGATTTCTCTTGAGACAAAAGCTTTAAGCTGTCTGTGTTGTTGGTGCTTTCATTTGAGCTTATTTCTCTGAAGTCAGTATTGGTAAAAACATCATCTTAATACTGATAATTGTAAAAGTGGTGGTGGTGGCCAAAATGTATGAGGCCAAGAGCACTGGAAGGGCAGGTTGTCCTGCATAATGGGTGCTTCTCATCTAGGTAGTAACTGTGCTTTAGGAAGGAATGCTTTGGCCATGGCACTTCAGGGGAACATTCATGCACACCTAGAGTGTAGGCTTGTAAAATTACTTTCCATCAGAGGTCTATCAGCAGTATCTCCTCAGTATCTGGGTGTCTGCAAAAGCCAAGCTCTGGAAAGGACCTAGTTAGTCCCAGATACCAATGAAGATCTGCTCATCTGCAAAAAGCTGTTTTCTTCTACAAGTGCTGTGCTTACATTGGTGTTTCTTCCCGTAGCAGCAGACCGAGTGGCAGCGGTACTTGCGCCAGAGCTTGGAAGTGGTTGCAAAAGTCATGGAGCTCTTGCCAACTCATGCCTTTTCCACACTAGTAAGTAATTCTCCAGACCCAAAGTACAATGTGAAATAAGCACCAGGTGCTGGAGTTTGTTGCAAGCTTTTAACGATCTTATCAATATCTAAAGAGTGGGAGTAAAGAGGATGTGGCCAAGCTCTTGATGGTGCTCAGCAACAAGGCAAGGGGCAGCGAGCACAAACTGGAGCCCAGGAGGTTCCATGTGAACAGGAGAAGAAAGTTCTTTCCTGTGAGGGTGTCAGAGCCTGGCCCAGGCTGCCCAGGGAGGCTGTGGAGTCTCCTTCTCTGGAGAGATTCCAAACCCGCCTGGACAATGTGATCCTGGGCTCCCTGCTCTGGGTGACCCTGCTGCAGCAGGGGGGTTGGATGAGATGATCTCC
>JANHFX010012203.1:5494-17634 GCA_027560015.1 Chloroceryle amazona | reverse complement strand
GTCTCCTTCTCTGGAGAGATTCCAAACCCGCCTGGACAATGTGATCCTGGGCCCCCTGCTCTGGGTGACCCTGCTGCAGCAGGGGGGTTGGATGAGATGATCTCCAGAGGTCCCTTCCAATTCCTGCATGCTGGGATGCTGTGGTAGAGGCCACAGTGCCAAAAAGTAGGGAGATTTCTTTTTTGGATGCAAACCTTGGTAAGGGGAGACGAGAAACTGAAGGCAAAACCTTGGGGTTTTGGCTTGGTCAAATTTCTTGTGTGTTTTCTGGTGTGTTTTGAGAGAGTGAGCATCTGACTCCTACTTGCTGGACACTAAGCTCTTTAGAAATTCCCATCTTTCAAAGTGTGTTTGGCAGCAATCCTTCACTGCTATTTATCTTGGTCTGTCTATTAGGAGGCAGCATTGTGAATTGGCAGATGTGTCATTATTAGGGTTTTAAGGAGAGAGAAATCTTTGTCCAAGTGAAAGACTAGATACAGATCGTGCAGAGAGTGTCTTGGACAGTTGGGAATTATATTTGATAAACACAGATAAGTGCTTCATTCCAGTTAGTGCTGCTGCTACAATCAGTGGTGAAAAGTTGCCTGGGTTTGTAGCACTATAATAGTCAAGGAGGAAATCTTGAGGTTGTAAACCAGCGGAGCCCAAAATTCAGTCAGTGCCTTTCTGTTGGGTGAACAGAAAGGCAAGTAATAGCAGTGGGATCTCAAAGCAAGTCTGTTAATTATCCTGGAGATGCCACATACTTTGACCTCCGAACTGTATTCTCAAGAAGCAGAGTAAATGGAGCTGCTGCAGAGGCAGAAGATGCCTGACCTGAACAGCTTTTTTTCAATTGCTATTTTAAGAAACATTCTGGCTGCACTAAGCACTAGAGTGCTGCTATTAGAAACTGAAGTTGTGAACAGAATAGCCTTGATAGGGAAGTAGAAGTTGCTCTGCAGCGTGGTGATGTGGCGTGAGTCAGCAAGAGGCAAACAAATGGAGCAGCTGTTTCAGAGAGCATGTGGGTCATATGGTGAAGCATGTGGTCATATGGCATGTGGCTTCCTTGAAGTCACACATGAACATGAGGAAGACTACCTGGCTTTTTTTAACCAGTTCTCCAGCTACAGTTACCCAAAGACACTCGACTGTTAGGCGCAGCACATTGAAAACACTCACTGTCAAGTTTCTATGAGCCCTGTACTAGGGCTGGGTGATCTGGAAGGTGCTCAAGAATTCCACGTGCTTTCTGCAGTAGAGTGCAAGGCTGGTGAAGGCAGTGGCCAGTTTATCAGCAGTAAGTAATAAAAACAATGTACAGCAGCTGCCATTACTCTGGCCAGTGCTGGACAGCGAAAGGCTGTGGTTCCTTCTGCTGATGGATGAGTGAACTTTCATAAAACCAACCACCTCAGATGGTGGCTTTTACCAGTAGAAATGAAGTAGAACTGTGCCAGACTGGGAGGGTTGGAAAATATTTTCTGAATGCATGTCTACAAAGAAAAGGTCAGTGTGCACTTTTATCCTTTATGTATACAAACGTGTTTGGGTACACCATAAATAATCTCTTAATGCAGATCCCTGAAGTACCTTGCGTGGCTGGAAGCTTCTTAGGCTGCTTTGTAGCCTGTGTGCACAACACGCTCCCCCATGGCAGTATGATCTGTTGCTCAGCTGAAGCATCCCCAGGATCCAGCATGTTTGCTGCTGATGCTGTACGCTAGTTAAGCTAACCCTGCTCCACAGCCGGGATGTATGACCACTGTGGTGTTTGCTGCCTTGGCTGCTTCACCCGTGGGGCTTCAGCTGTATGGTTTTGGTGCAGCTTGTGGCATGCTGCAATACTTCTCTTCTGCACTCTTACAGAGGCACCAAACTCATCTTCTTTGGTGGAATAATACCTTGGGAGCTGCATTTTGAGAAGCTGATGCTTCTGGGTGAGGTGGATGCAGCGCAGCCTACCTGTGTTACAGGCTGTGCCTTTCCCCTGCTCTTCAGGCCAAGTTACACATCTGTCTGCATATTCATAGTGGTGGCGTGCTGGGCCATCTCTCGTGCTTGTCAGACTGCTGGCTTGTTAGGCTGTTTGATGGTGCTTATGGAGAAAGGAGAGCTACCACGGGCACCTTCAAGAGGCACCTTCAAGAGGCACCTTCAGGGTGGGAATCTTTGCTGTTTTCATGAGAAGCTGTGGTGTGCAGGATCAGCCTAGAACCTAGCAACCGGCCTTTCTCTAGATGTCCTTTTAAAGGCACTGGGGAGTAATAAGAAAACTGTGCTCTAACCAAGTAATTACTAGCTAGGTGTTAACTGTCTGCCAAGCCCCCAAATCACGCTCATTTCTTGTCTTCTCTAGTTTCCAGTTCTGCAGGATAACTTGGAAGTGTATCTGGGACTCCAGCAGTTTGTGGTCACGTCAGGGTCAGGTAATAACCACCGTCCAGCGCTGCGGTCCTCTCTCTTTGAATAGCTGATTGCAAAAATGCCCTAGACCTGTGTGGGTTTTGCTACTTCTGTATTTCTCTAAGGATCTGAACACATTTAGAGTGTCTAATGGCTCAGGAGTTAAACTGCAGTAGCAGACAAAAATCTCAATGTGGTGGGGTTTTTTTTTGGCATGCTTTTTCCCTTGCTCTGCTACTTGAAATGAAGATGCCCGATGTGTTAAGAACAGGTAGGCAGCACCAAATACCACAGGAACACGGATGGACAGTGGTTACTTTTTTCATCCTACTAAAACTCATGTCCAGAAAGATTGTGCTTCTCTTTGCTTTGGGCTCAAATCTGCTGTGAGGTTGTCCATGGTAGGAGTGTTTGTTTATTCAGACTTGAATTAAAACCGTTGTGAGTCAAGGAGAAGCTGATGTGTTTAGGATGTAGTAGTACTTTCTGGAGACTTACCTAAGATAGAATTTTAGGAGCCTTCATGTATCAAGTAGCTCACAAAGATACTGGTTGAAACGCGGTGTTGCAGAACATGTTTGGGTTTTCAGTAGGAGGTCTGGGATGCTCAGAGAGACCAGGTGTATGCAGCTGAGTGATAGGACAAGCACACAGATAGCAAGACTGGTGAATCTACTTCTCAATACGGTTCTTGTATCTGAGAAATATGAAAATGAATAACCATGCTTCACATCAGCAGCAGATACCCTTTTGTCCCAAATATGCTTTTCTGCTGCTGGAACTCACTGTGCTATAGCCAGCAGAGGGAGTCCAGATCGTGACCACCTCAGCAGAGCTGGGATTGCTTTTTGATTTCGACAGGTAACCAAAAAGGCTCCATTTTATAAAGCTACTAGTTCCAAATAGAAGAAAAATGTGTAAAAGGCCAAAATAGTTGGTAACATCAACTTAGCCTTTAAAGAGGAAAATGAAGCATGGCAGTCAGAAGAGTTGAACTTGTTTTACCCAGTTTGGGTGTTTCAGTCACTTGGACAGTGCTCTGGTTTGAACTGTGACCCACTGCCAAGTTAATTTAAGAAGAATGCTTGTAATGTAATTGGAATAAACGTTGCATTTCCTGTCACTTCGTAATTACATTTCCCATCCCAAAGAGCTGTATTCATTAATCACAAGATTATGTGGATTTTCTTGCAGGAGGTTTTTAGCATCTGAATATTCAGAGTGCCAGGCTCTTAACACAAGTGAATATTTACACTTTGGTCTTTTAACTTCATTGCTAACGAACCATGATGTCATTTCAGGTCACAGGCTGAACATCACTGCAGAGAACGATTGCCGCCGGTTGCACTGCTCCTTGAGAGACCTGAGCTCCTTGCTGCAGGCCGTGGGTCGCTTAGCAGAATACTTCATTGGGGATGTGTTTGCTGCCAGGTTCAATGATGCTCTTACAGTGGTGGAGAGGTAGGTGTGGGAGTGAGGAGTTGGCTGCCCCTTCCCCAGTACAAGGAGCAATTGTCAACACAGCAGTGAGTGTGACAAACATAAAGTTTTCTTTCTGCCTCCCCTAGTTATGATTAAAGTGAGATACCAACAACTCAATGCCTGGAACCTTACTTGTTACATTCATCAGTGCTGAGTGTTCCAGATGGCTTTCTAAATCCTTAACCAAAGAAATTACTAATGGGTGGGATTAAAGAAAATCAGTCGCTTGAAAAGATCACGGACATTGTTTATTTGTTTTCCAGTATCTGCATTTGTTAGTGCAATGAAATGAGATGTAGAATTTGATTACTCCAAAGTTGTATCTTGCAAAGCTAAATCACAAAAATCTCCTTTCTTAAATGAAAAGACCTGTGGAAACTGAAAGGCAGACATCATTCCATTCTTCCTCTCCAGGAAACTTAATTAGCAAATAGTTGCCAATGACAGAATTTCAGGGTTTTGTGCAGCTGCCTTGGTTATGGTTTTCCACTTCCGTGCAGGAACATTGTGCTTGTTCCATCTCGCCACAAAATGAAAGAGGCTGTAAATTATTTTCAGTTAAATGGTCAAAATCTTGTCTGTGTCAATATGTACCTAATATGTACACATGTGAAGAACCATGCAGATACAGCGTTCAAGTGGATTTGTACGTGTGTGTACAAATATACACTGCTATATATATATTCCCTTCCAGGTTGGTAAAAGTGACACTGTATGGATCCCAGATTAAACTATACAACATTGAAACTGCAGTTCCATCTGTACTGAAACCTGACCTTATCGATGTGTGAGTATGAGACTTAAGCTGCAAATGACCACCTACAAATGTGGTACCTACATGGGGTGGAGGAATCCTTGGATCTCCTCAGCCTGGCGCTCTAACCACTTGCGTGGCAGTGTTCTGAACTGCCCATTTCTCCAGTGATTGCACCCTAACGAGGAGGGCACCTTCTTCTGTTGAAGGTCAAGGCTTCTGCCAGCATTTGGGACCGATCTTTCCTCTAATTGATGCACTCAGGTTATTTAAAGGAAAATCTATTTGTGATCAGAAGTAAAAATGTCTGTTATTGTTAGCTCTAAAAGGAAACTGTATTCTGCCTTGTACTTAATGGCCGTAAAAGCTTAGTTCTTTTGTAGGGTAATTAAATGCTAAGATAACTGTTACAATAGTGCTATTAAGAAATGGAACCACTGTATGTGGTTCCAGTTGATGGATTTTTTTTCTTTGCTACCAGAGTCAGATCTAGGACTTGGGTAAATTATGTTCCTCCTAGTACAGGATTTCAAATCTTTGGCTTTCCAAACCTATGCCTTCCAGCTGTTTGCGAGCCATTGCTGAAACAAATGAATGCCTTCAATCCAGAAGTTGACACTGTGACACCTTGCTGCTTCTAGTACTAGAACACCAATATGACAGCCTTCTGTGAACCACTATTCCAAAGGCAGTGTCTTGCCAGCTGGTGTTTTGTGAGCAGAATTTCAGGTTGTCTTTTCAAACCCATCAAGTGCTTGTTCTAGTTTGCAATTGTGTGTATAGCAGCTGCTTGACACCTCTCCCTGCCCCAGATTTCATCTTATACAGTTCCCTGTATTTCTTCTAATAATCCCAAGTTACCAGTACAGAGTTCTGTGTGGGTGATGTTCTTTCAATGCTCCCTTTCCTCTTCTGGTTTAAAATAATTTGGGGGGTTTTTTTACTAAAGTCTGTAGCTAGGGGTTTTCATTCTTCGTCCGGTGTCCCTGAAGAAACTATGATCCGTTTTCTGATGGTAGCCTAACAAAGGTACATGGTCAGACATTTGGAGGACACCTGTCTGTGTGGTCCCAAAGAAAAATCCTGACTCAAAAAAATACAGTAGTGTGCCAAAAGTATAAGTATTGTTATAGTTGAGCTACCAGTTAGTTATAATTTCACTGTATCAGTTTATCCCTTTGGCTTAGTACTATTGCTCAGTGGGTGAGTCCAGTTGCAGCGCACCCTTAAATATGCCTTGAGTGTACAGGGTCCAGGACAAAAAAAAGTAAACAATTTTAAAGAAAAAGCTGCCAGTTTTATCTGCAAATACCAGTATTCTTTCCCAGTATGCTGTCAAAACTACCCATCACAGTCGTGACGTGCCCTCCTGCCATCATCCCACTCCTGTACTTCGTATCCCGTGGTCATATCTTCCCCTCCCTCTGCTCCTCCACAGCCACGCTCAGTCCCTGGCAGCGCTGCAGGCCTACGCACACTGGCTCGCACAGTTCTACAGCGAAGTTCACCGCCAGAACCCGGAGCAGTTCATCTCGCTCGTCTCCACCGCTCTGGAGGCTATCACACCCCTCATCAGCTCGAAGGTACCTTTGTCAGTCTTCCACCCAGAGCAGGAGACCCTTCAGTGGCAGTGCTTCTGTGTTCAGGTGTTCAACAGTCTGCTCAGGACCAGACTGTGGCTTCTGATGTGAATCAGTCTTGGGAGATGGAGGTCTGTCTTTGTGCAAATGTCTCGTGTAGGGTGAGACCAACAGCAATACTAAATAGCACTGCAGGTCAAGCTAATTGGAGAGCAAGCAACTTGAAGAGATATTGTCAGTGGTCCTCCAGAGGAGGAGACTCCACAACCTCTCTGGGCAGCCTGGGCCAGGCTCTGCCACCCTCACAGCAAAGCACTTTTTCCTCCTGTTCAGATGGAACCTCCTGGTTTCCAGTTTGTGCCCATTGCCCCTTGTCCTGTCACTGGGCACCATCACTGAAAAGAGTCTGGCCCCATCCTCTTGCCTCCCAGGGACCCTTTAGCTATTGACCAGCATTGATCAGATCCCCTCTGTCTGCTCTTCTCCAGCTGAACAGCCCCAGGACTCTCAGCCTTTCCTTAGCACAGAGGTTCTCCAGTCCCCTCAGCATTATATGTTTTGTAAAGTGTCTTGCCTGCAAAAAACTGCTAGTGCAGCTCCCGGTGCTGTCTGGCACCAGTGAGGCATGAAGTGGTTCTGTGTGGTGGTATTGGGCAGTGTGACCACTCGCTCTCTCTTTCAGGTGCAGGAGAAGCTGCTGCTGTCTGCATGCCACTTGCTCGTCTCTTTAGCCACCACAGTGCGACCAGTGTTCTTGATCAGCATCCCAGCAGTACAGAAGGTGTTCAACAGGATCACAGACTCTTCTGCTCAGCGCCTTCCCGACAAGGTGATCTGTCTGTTCCTTACTGCAGGGAGGTATCAGCTCAGGAAAAAAGAAAGGCAGGAAACAGCAGTTACCTCTGTACTGTGGATATCCAGCAATAACACTGATTGTGTTTGTCAGTAATGGTCTGTTTCAAGCAACAGTATAAGGAAAAAAATACAATTGCACCTCTTGGTTCTTCCTTTCTCAGTTGCTGATGCAGTCCCTGGTTCCTCATTGTCTTTATAGTACAGGCAGGTTGGGTCTGACATGGATTTTTGTAAAACTTAGGTTAGAATTCCACACAGCTCACTCTAAGTGTGTGTTTATGCTACAGAAGTGCTGGAAAGCCACAGTGGAGACTGGGATGTGGTTGTATTGTGCTGGTGTGCGGGCATCAAGTGCTTCAGAAACACTGAGGCTTGGTGTGTAAACCAGACAAGGAGCAATGAAAGTGGCATCATCTTTGTTCTGTCAATGCGAAGAACAGAGACTTAGCATTGTAGGGAAAGGCTGACAGAACCAGCTGCCAGCTCTAGCCCTTAAGTCACGGAACTTTGCTTCTCTCTGACCTCCCAGAGCTGCTGGTTTTTCACCTTCTGCAGTTAAACTCTTTCCTCAGACAGCAAACACTGCTGATGGCTTGGACAGCTGCAAAATGTCACCACTCTGGGGTTGTGCTCTAGCAGAAATTGAATTGCAAACCCAGTAAAACACTATCTACTGTTTAACATCTCGTTACTTCTAGGCCCAGGTGTTGGTATGCAGAGCGCTGTCAAATGTGTTGTTGCTGCCCTGGCCAAATCTTGCAGAAAGCGAACAGCAGTGGGTGGTTCGCTCCACCAACCACGCCAGCCTCATCTCTGCCCTCACGAGGGAATACCGCCAGCTGAAATCCAATGCCATCTTGCCACAGAGGAAGGTGCAGCTGGAGGACAGTGAGTACCAACAGCCTTGGTGTGTGCTGCCTTCTGACAGCTGCAGTGCTAATGGCTGATAGGTGTCGTCAGGCTGGTTTATTGATAAGTATTTTGGCCGAGAAGCTGTATTTAATGTATGGGGAGGATGGGAAAGGGAGATAGGGTTTTCCTGTTTGGTGTTTTGTTTTGGTGGTGACCCTTCCTCTGTGGGTGTGTAAAGGGCACTCTCACCCCAGGTTGCCTGCGAACTCCTCCATCAAAGTCCTGCCTTCCTCAGTTGTGAAGGGAAGGGGGGGTCAAGTGAATAGCAGTGATTGCACTTGGAATACGTAACAGCCATGCGCTGGGATGCTATGATCTTAGGACCATTGGCTGGAGGCAGCATTATTGAAGGGTGTGGTTATAAAAATGTAAGGGAGAAAATTAGAACTTCATCCATACTTGGGAAGTACTGTAGAAAGTTTATATGTTTAGGAGGAGAGCTCTGAACGGATGGGACCCAGGAACCTTTGGAAGTTTCTGTGTGTGTAAACCTGTACAATTTAAGAAAGCAAGTGACACAGTGACCAAATTGAACCCCTTTAAACGTTTTAAAATGTGAACATGCACCTGGGAACACTTTTGACTCCAACCTGGGTTTGATGTATATGCCTTGTAGGTTGTTCTAGTCACTGTGCATGTCACCTTGACTTCTCTTCCTCCTTTACCTCTGAGTAGTTTTGACACATGCAGGAGGTATCACCTCTCTTATTTTGCAGCCAAAGTGATCATCCATCAGACACTCAGCGTTTTAGAAGATATTGTAGAAAGTATCTCTGGAGAATCCACCAAGTCTCGGCAGATCTGTTATCAGTCGCTGCAAGAATCCGTGCAGGTCTCACTAGCCCTCTTCCCAGCTTTCATTCATCAGTCAGGTATAACCATAGGACAGGCTTGAATGCTGTGAGTAGCTTTATGACCTACTGATAACATCCAAAGTCCATCGGCTTAGAATCGTGGTGGTGTTTGTGCGAAGTGTGTGGGCTTTCTGTGCCTACGTGTGATGTGAGTCTGTGCTTCTGGGCAGGCTGGGCTGGATCAGAACAGGGAAGGGAGATCTCAGTCATCTAAGATACGGTCATGAGGGTTTGTCTCGGAGAATATGGAGGTGCCCTGTGTTGTGTTTGTCAGTGAAACAAAATAGAGCTGATCCTGAGCACAAAAAGGTTTCAGAAGGAGCCAGCAGCCTCTCAGGATTGCTGTTTGTTGGTTCTAAAAGGCTGTGTTGAAGGAGGAGCTGAGCAGCCTCAGCTTACCGTCGTTATTCCATAGAGCGCCTTGGGACTGCTGAAGAATTGGCTGTGGTGCTGATGGGCTGACTGCATAACCACGTGCTGAAGATGACTTCTGAAGTTAGAAGGGTCTTTTCAGATCCTGCTAAATAAATAAATAAATAAAATAATTTTTAAAAGCTGGATTCTGTCTCCCAGCCGCCCCAGGCTGTGTAGCTGGTTTGGATTCCCTTGTGTTTCCTGTTAACCCTGTATGAGCCATGAACAACTGGAGGTGGGCCCAGACTATCACCAGAGCGTTCTGCAAGCGCTCAGCGTAGGCAGACCGGACAAAGGGACTTGCCAATAGTATTGTGTTCATTCAGAGTTGCTTGGTGCTTGCTGCCTGTCCTTGTCATCCCTGGTGGTTTTCAGAAATGGATGAACAATCTTTAAGCCCCATAGTGCTGGCTGTTGGTTTCAGCTACCAGTGGCAACCTTGCTGGGGAATTTCCAAGACTAAATAGGGTTCCCTGCACAGGAGAAGCAAATGTCACATAAGAGACTTGTTGATGCACTTGAATGTTAACGTGTCCTTTTTGCTTTCCTCTTCTTATCTTAGATGTGACAGATGAGATGCTGAGCTTCTTCCTCACTCTGTTTCAAGGACTGAGGGTGCAGATGGGAGTGTCTTTCACCGAGCAGATCATACAGACCTTCCTAAACATGTTCACCAGGTATTGCCACACGTTGGTTGCTTCTTCCTTACCCCTCAGGATGATTTAGGTTGAAGTTTCTCATACAGTGGATTCTTGCCCCTGAAGAGTGTTTAGCTTCCAACCCCTTTGTGTCCTGTCTGAGGACTGAGTCCAAGGAAAATGCTTCCAAGTCTGAAGTGACCCAGCCCAAGCACATCAGTTGTACGTGCCATCGTGCGATTTCATAGAATCACAGACTGGTTTGGGTGGAAGGGACCTTTAAAGGTCATCTAGTCCAGCTTCCCTGCACTGAGCAGGGACATCTGCAACTAGAGCAGGTTGCTCAGAGCCCTGGCCAACCTCACCTGGAATGGTTCCAGGGATGGGGCATCAGCTGCCTCTCTGGGCAGGGTCTCACCACCTTTAGCTTAAAAACATTTCCTCCTTCTCTCCAGTCTGAATCTCCTTCTTTTAGTTTAAAACCATCACCCCTTGTCCTGTCACAACAGGCCCTACCCAAAAATCTGTCCCCATCTTTCTGACACGCCCCTTGAAGTCCTAAAAGGCCACAAGAAGGTGTTTCCAGAGCCTTCTGCCCCAGACTTTTAGCTCTCCCACAGACTTCCTGGTAGTGTGTGATACTGAGCTGGACTCTGCATTCGTAGCTCCTACTCCAGACCTGAGAATGCCCCAACTATCACTCGGGCTTTTGTTGGGGAGGTGCATCAGTCTATCTTCAAGTGAAAGTCTAGGTCCTTTCTGTGGCTCAATGCACTTGGCCTGTAGTAACTGGGCACACTTAAAGGCACTGCCTGCTCTCCTGTACGCCGGCTATGCGTGCAGATCTCCTATGCTGTGACTGTTTTTGTCGTAGGGAGCAGCTGGCAGAGAGCATCCTCCATGAGGGTAGCACTGGCTGTCGGGTGGTGGAGAAGTTTCTGAAAATACTGCAAGTGGTGGTCCAAGAGCCAGGCCAAGTATTCAAGCCTTTTTTGCCCAGCGTCATCTCCCTGTGCATGGAGCAGGTCTACCCCATCATTGCTGAGGTAGGGCTGCCCTCACCTGGGGTGAGGGAAGGGAATGAATTGCTGTGGGGGTGGCAGAAATGAAGCTCTTTGCTTTCCAAGAACTGTAGATGTCAGTCCCTGTGCAGGGAAATCTGTGTGACTAGTCAGGGGGAACTGGAAGCAGTGTGGGTGGAGCATCTTGTCGGTAATTGTTGAGAGAGGTTAAAATTGCGGACGTGCTCAAAGCAGGAGGTAAGACTCAAAACTCGGTGATGTGTTCTCAGCGTGATCCAACAGCTGCTGGTTTTGGTACCTTCCTCGGGAGGAAATACTTGACACCCTGGTACCGTGGCTGCAAAGTGCAGCCCTGCGTGGGCACCCGAGAGGGTGCTGCTGGCGGTGGGATCCAGGGAGGAATGGGATTCCAGCACAGGAGCCTGCTTTGAGTTCTCCGCTGTTCTTTCCTCCTAGCGCTCATCTCCTGATGTGAAAGCAGAGCTGTTCGAGCTGCTCTTCCGGGTGCTCCACCATAATTGGCGGTACTTCTTCAAATCCAGTGTGCTGGCTAGTGTCCAAAGGGGAGTAGCAGAAGAGCAGATGGAGAATGAAGCACAGTTCAGTGCCATTATGCAGGTAACTTAACTGTTCCCGCAGCTATCCACAACCCTTTCTACCATGGAGTACCCACTCCTGGGGGCAGTGCGTTGAACGTGTGGGTGATGGGAGCAGGACCATGTCTTGAGTGAGGTTTTGCCTTCAGGAACTGCTGAAAATCGAAGTATTTACAGAGCACTCTGGCTCACAAGGCACAGTGCCTCAGTGCATGGCGAAGGAAGCAGTGAAGAAGGAATGTTAATTCCTTTCCATGCCTTGTCCTGTATGAGTCCTCCTATCCCTCTACTCTGCCTCAGTGAGGCCACATCTGGTCTATATTGGGTCCAGTTTGGGGCTCCCCAGTTCGAGAGACAAGGAACTGCTGGAGAGAGTCCAGAAGGGCCTACAAAGATGCTGAGGAGACTGGAGCTGAGGAAAGGCTGAGAGCCCTGGGGCTGTTCATTTGGAGAAGAGCAGACTGAGAGGGATCTGATCACTGTCACATAAGATCTGATCAATAGCTAAAGGGTCCCTGGGGAGCAAGAGGATGGGGCCAGACTCTTTTCAGTGGTGCCCAGTGACAGGACAAGGGGCAATGGGCACAAACTGGAACCCAGGAGGTTCCATCTGAACAGGAGGAGAAACTTCTTTGCTGTGAG
>JANHFX010012202.1:0-27706 GCA_027560015.1 Chloroceryle amazona | reverse complement strand
TCCAGAGCAGGAGACTCCACAGCCTCTCTGGGCAGCCTGGCACAGGCTCCCACACCCTCACACCAAAGTTTTTCCTCGTGTAGAGCCTGCATTTCACTTTGAGATATTTTGACAGGAGATCAAACTGGCAACTGGTTGTGGCCATTCGGTTGCTATGTTTGAAAACGGAGGCTGCAAGGAGCCTTTAGGCTAGTGCTGGAGGGGGTACATTGGAATTTCATGACATTATTGCTTAATTGTAGCTCCCTGCATGCTGGAGACTCTGGACTATTCTGGTGCTTTTAAAGATGAACAAGGAGACGTGTATGCAGGCTACACTAGACAATATTTTTTGTGTAAGCCAAGTTTTGTGGAAGTTTTCCCTTAGCTCTGGGCTAGTGCAGAGATGGCTCTGACTCATTGGTCTTTACTGTTGTGCATCTAATATGAAATTTAAAAAGGTAACACTTCAGAAAACTGGAACTGGAAATGTTGCTGCTTTACCATTTTTATGCATCGTTAGAATTTGCAAGGCGTGCTTGGCTGTAAGGAGCTATCCAAGAGAACAAATGTGGGTGAATTTCATTTTTAAAAAGATGCTTCTTGCTTGCTTCCACGAGCTAAGAAGGCTAGGGTGATTATCTTGAAGTGGTGATAACAAAGGTTCCCCATGATTACAAGTGTAAAACTGATGTATAGAGCAGTTTAGGTGTTGGTAGCAATAACACAATCCTGACTCAAAAATCACTGGCTTTGCTAGAGGACTTTATCTGAGACTTATTTTGATTCCAAGCCACACTCACACTGGGATTTGATAACATCCTCCACTCAGGATTGCTCAAGAGAGAGCTGAAGAGAGGGCTGAACTGATTGGTCTCTGCACACTCCAAGCCATGGAGATAGTGCCAGAAAGTGTCATCGTGACGTGAGGGGTTCAGAGCCAATCAAACCGCGGGTGAGGAGTCTTTGCAAAACTGCTTCTTCTAATTACGGTGTTAGATGAAAGAAAGAAAAAAGTTTATTTTTATCCTGGGTGAAACAATTCATGTTAGGGGAAGATGAGTATGGGGAAGGGATGGCAATGCTCGAGGAGTGCTCTCACGTGATACATCCGATGGTGATGCAGCTGTGTAACAAATACTGTGGTTAGCACTGCATTAGCACCTTACAGAACAATAAATGCAATCGGTGAATTTAATCACTTTATCTTCTTGCCTGCCCTGTCACTTCACATCTCCTATTTCTTTTCTGTTTAATGTTCAGGTAGCTCCTTTGTTTTAAAAATTCATTCTCTGTCTCTCTGTTTTTCCTTTTGCTTCCCTCTTCCCTGAAACAAATCTTCAAATGAAAATGCCATGCAATTTTAGCTAGTTTAGCTAACCTGAGCACTAGGAAATGGAAGAGCCAAGAATCCACGTTGGATTTAAAAAAGGAACGGTTCCCCTCTATACTGACAAAATTACATTAAAATAGATTTTTTAGTTAAAAAAAGAATGCACCAAAAATGCAGCAACACAGCAAAAATTTCTCGAAGGCTTTGAATTAGATATTCTATTGCAGATATTACAGTTCTTCCCAGTTACCACAAGAGGGACACAGAAGGAAAGTTAATGCAGTGCTGGGAAACAAAAACAAGTCCAAAGAGCAGCTTGTCACAGGTTCATAGCAACGTACATTTTCCTTTTGTTTAGGAAGGTCTTCTGGGATCATAACATTCCTATAGCTTCCTTCATCCCAAATAATCTGTAAAAGGCTTTATAGACCTTAGGAACTGTGTAACTGCTGTTAATAACAACAATGGATCTTTTCCCAGAACTTGATCGTCTTTCTTGGGTTTTCCCCATCGGAATGCCCGTAGGCATAGTGGGACAGGGCGCCGTTGGGCTGGCTCTGGGTTTGGGACCAACAAATATTGCAGCATTTTGCAGGCACGTGGAGAAGGCAGCTATGGAGCTATTTTTGTTTATTTACTTCTTTACAAACTAATGGCCAATGATGCAAATGTGGTAAGGTCAGAGCTCAAATATCCTCATAACACAAAAGGACCATAAAATCTCCTTATGTAAATATTGAAGGGCTTATTGGCCTCTTGTGGAATTAAAAGGCACCGGATTGAACATGATGCAGCGGGGATGTGCAGGGATGTGCAGTGTATCAATCCCTAGTGGCAGTAAAGCTTCACTTCCAGCCGGAGTGACAGAGAGGTACCACTAGCTGGGCATGCTCTACCCTATGGGATCTGGACAATAATCCTGGGAGAAAGGGCTGTTCTGAGGAAGATGGGAAAAAAATACACTTTCTAATTATAACTTTATGTACCTCAGTTTTTAACCCTTAAAGTGATATGACGGGTAATTTAACATTGCATTGAGAGATCTCTGTCAAGTGGTTGTTTTTAAAATGCCCTTTAATGCACAGAATATTTTCACAGACTAAGAACATATCAGAAATGTATTGTTGTGTAAATGTAAGAATCTCTCTAAGGTGCCAGAAATCTAAGTGCAACAGTAAATGCAACCCGGTTTTGATTTCAGGAGTACAAGGAATGTAGTACAGAAATTCACAGGAAAGGGCCATTACTCATTATCAGGGGAATCTCGATGCTTTTATCCTTCAGCAAATTGTGTAACATTTCTGTTTCAACTGATTTACCTCCAGGTTCAACGGTGGCTACACAAAGCATTCCTGAAAGAAGGGGAGGTAACTTAAAATAACGAAGGAAAAGGAGGAGAAGATCTTGATGTTTCTTCAGTGATCTAGAATGAAGAAGGTATGTCGATATTAAGGTGATGAGTGATGTAAAAATAGTGGTATATGAAAGCCAGTAAATGAAGCGACATAAAAGGTCTATGCTGTAAACCAGTTTTCTTTCACTATATAAGCTAAGTGGATACTAAAAAGCTAATGAATTGTGAAAAGGTGACTTGGTATTAACTAATTACAACCACATTATTTCATTATAAAAATTGAAATCCTTCCCTGTATTAAAATAATATCTAACTCCCACTCCTTGAAAATAGCTGGTATGTGCTCACCCTAAACAATGCCACGTAAGCACAGAATCTGAATCGGGGAATAAATATTTTCTGAACAGAGCTTCTGACTTTCTGCAGGTTTTTGGTTGCAAAAATACTACGTGAAGCAATCTACTTCTCTTTAACTGGCCACAGACATTAAAGTTCACTAGCAAAAAGGTATAGTCTCTAAAATCTAAGAAAACAAATCTGGAATTGATGGATATATTCAAGAAGATATTTAAGAGTGTCTGTTACCTATTAAGTCTGTCTTTGGTAGGAGTTCTGGAAGGAGCAGACTTGTTAAAAATACTTTGATTCTAAAGGGGCATCAATGTTTCTTTAAATGGGATTTCTTCAGAACAGATGTTGTTGTATCTGAGCTTAAAAACAAATTTTGAAGCTCTTTTCTGACTACAAAGAGTGTACATGTTTCTTTGTTTTGATTCCTGGCACTTATCCGAGGCAGATGGAGAAGCAGTGAGGTTATTTCAGTATAATGTAAAATCCAGGACTTCACAAAGGGTTTTGATGTGTGTTTTAATCTTGTGGACTGGTGTTCTTCCCTCTGCTTTAGCGGGGAACACAGAGGAGCAGTGAATTTTCAGGTTATGCCTGGTGTCTCATTTAAATTTATAAAGACTTTGTGTTTTAGCAACATGACTTCTGGTGTGGTAACAGCTTGCATTCTTCTCAAAGCATTGCTGTTTTAAGGACAAGGTTTTAACTTTGGGGGAAGGTAGCTTGCTTTTGTAAAGACCATCCTAAGAGAACAAATCATTTGGAAAACAGGATTTTTTGAGTCCCACCCTGTCTTTTTTTTTGCCTTTTGTTTAAGTGAATAACATACTTGCATTCTCTACATATAAAGTAAATCCTTCCATGTAAATCCTTCTTCCTGCTGTGGGAGAAATCTGTTAATTTGGCACTTGTCTTAAAAATGAAATAATGTAAGCAATCCAGTAATTAGGTGTGTTGCCCTTTGGGTTTTGCTGGGGGGGTATCTAAACACATGTGAAACAATTTGTGTTTGGTTACTCCTATAACATGGGGCTACGCGACTTACAGGAGGCGTTCAGATTCCTGCTGGGCTGAAAGCCTTTGTCCAAGAAGGTTTTTGTCCTGAAATACAAACTGTTTCATTTTCTAGTCTCCAGCTCTCAAGAATTATTCTCTGGTTTTTGTTTTTTCTCATGGACAACTCAGTTCCTTTTGATGTGAAATGCAGAATTCAGCAGCTAGGCCTTAGCTTTTCATTGCAATTATTAAAGGTTCAGAAAACAATGGGTGCAAGAACTTTCATCCTTTCATAGTAGCAGCTATAGGTAAGGCTGTTTATTTCTTGCCTCAGGAAAAAAACCCAACAAACAGCTCTAGAATTGAGGGAAGCCAAATTGTCTTGGTTTGGCTGGGATAGAATCCTAGACCAGACGTGGTCTATTGGCCACGAGCAGTTCGGAGTCAGCCAGGAGCTTCAACTGGGAGGGGCAAAAGCTGCCCCAAGCTGGGTCCAGGTGTATCCCAGACCAGAAATGGTATGCTCAGTATAAAGGGGGAAGTTTGCTGAGGACAGGGACTCCTCCTCTGGGCTCTTCCTTTTCTTCCTTTGTCTAAGGGTCACCATCCCTGGAGGGGCTCACTCATCATCCTGCTCCCAGGGGCTGCTTTCCCATTTATTGTGACTGCTGTACAATATAAATTTATGTATTTTATATCAGCATTAGGATTAATTTTGCTGTTCTGTTAAATCTGTGCTCATTTCAACCCTTGGGTCACCTCTCCTTTTCCCAGTCCCCCTTCTTGTCTGGGGAGGGGTCACTGGGCGATAGATCAACTGCTGTAGTTTAGCCCTGGGTTAAACACAGACACAAGTGTACTGGGTGCTGCAGTTTTGCCATCATGGAAGTCCTTCCATTAGCAAGCCTCTATTTGTGATGTTTGGGGGTGAGTGCAGGACAAGAAGATGCTGGGTGCCTGAACCAGACTAGTTTCAGGATGGAGAAGCTTGCTTGAAGTGGAAAGAATGTTTTCCTTGCAGCACGTTGTGGATTTGAGAAGAAACCAAGCCAGTACTGAACACAGGCCGTGAATGATACAGTGCAGCTTTGTAATCCCTTCCCAGAAGTCAGGAGCTCCTTGGAAACATACCCAGGCCAGTGGTGATATTTTGTCAAACAGCGTGAGACTTCCTCAGACTGGCCAGTTTGAGACCTGCCTTGTGAGCAGCAGCACCCTGATAACCCCACCTTGGGACCTTCTCTGGCCCTGATCCAGCCTGTCTTCTACCAGGCTTTCACCAGCACTTCCACACTCACTACCCAGCTCGCCTTTGCTTTCAGCTTCTCCGTGTGCTGTGTGAGGAGGCAAAGCTCCCACTGTGGATGGCAGCCAGTGAATAAATGGAAAGATGCTGAAGAGCCATGAAAAGATAGAGAGAGGAGGAATTTTTCCGTGTTGTTCCCTCCGGTGTCATGCAGACCCGCAGTTATCAAGTGGTGCCATTGGAGATTGCTGTTGCAGAAGCTGCTACAGGTGGAGTCTGCTTGGATTCCCAGACCCTGAGCAAGGCCCATGGCAACACTATGAACCCATTGTGGGGTCTGGAAACTCTGAACTGGGGCTGTTTTTACTAAAAAGGTAATTACAGAGCTTGATTTATGATCAGTCAGAAGTTTTCAAATGGCTTCTCAATTCTGGTCCAGAAATCCATGAGCCTTATGTCATATGGAGGAAACCCAGATTTACTGTTGTTTTGATGTAGTTGTTAGCAAATGTTATTGAGAAAACAAAATGCTACTGAACAAGATAAAGACTTATTTCAGCAGTAGTCTGAAGATAGAGAAAAGGTGCTGTGGGAACCTTTCTGGCGAGTGTTCCACCTCAGAGAAAACACTAACATATCAAGCCACCTTCCTGGCACCAGATTAGTATATGACTTTGCTGGAGGCGCTTATTGCAAAAAGGGTATGAAGAAGGTCAGGAGAGCAATAATTCTAAATAGGGCTTTAGTAATGATGTAATTTAAACAAAAAAAAAAGTAGCGTTAAACATTGGGCAATGAACTTTGGATCAAGAGCAGCACAGGGCCACTAGCCAAAAGGCAGAAGAACTTCTACAGCAGAAGTTGCACAGTGTAATAAAGAGCTTGTGGAAAGTCCAAAGCATGCAAGGTCGTGATGGAAAAGCCATGTTGGAATAATCCTGAGGAGTGGTGGAATAAATAACCTCGTATCTTCTATGGGTGTGAGGGCTTACTAAAAAAGAGCGGGGAGGGAGGCTTTACAGCTCCGGTCGAATAGCGTACCCACTCATGATCACTTCATCTGTCTCGAAGTCAGAAACCAAACCTTGGGCTGGCTGGAGCACTGGAACAGCCTGAAGGAATGATGGGATCCTATGCTGACCTCGAAGGGTACTTGTGGGGCTCAAACAAATCCAGTTACAATTGGCATCCACCTCCCTTACTGAGGAAGCAAAAAGGTTGAACTGAAACAAAGGGTTGACATCTTGTGGATGTCACATCCTGAGGAACATCAGGAAACATCGACATTTTCATCGAAAAACTGTTGTTACAGTTTTTTCCTTAATACAATGACACGATGGTGCTGCAAGGGTCTGAATTGACAGATCACTCTCAGGCCAGGGTACAGAGATAAGCTCTTTAACAGAAAGTACAGATAGTTTTCAACAAATTCCCCCTGAATTCAGCTATGAAAATCTGAGGGCCTTTTCAGCTTTGCAGGAGGCTGCACATGCCTTGTTCCTTTTGTCCTTTTTATACCATTTGTTCCATATTCCACTAGAGACCCCCACTAACCTCATGTAAAAAAAAATAAAAATGGGGAAGAGGCACCTGCAGTGTGGAATAACAAAAGCTTCTGTTTTATAGGGAGATTTAGAAGTGGAACTTGGATCTACCTAGAAACAGCTCTCTTCCCGCTGTCTTAGGAGTAACTCCCAGATGTGACTTGAAGCCAGCAAATGATCTCAGGGTGTGAGATCAGATTTTGCTGAGTATACAGGGTTAGACATGTTCATTACTCTTTCCAGAAGCCTGGAAAAGCCTCTCCTATCCAAACCATGCATCGATACTTGATTTCTTTGGGAAATATTGGCAGCTTTTACTGCATTTGTGTATAGAGACTCAAAGTTTCAACATTACCTCCTGCCTTGCCAGTAGAAAGTTGCTTTTGTCATTGCTATTTATTCACCTGAGGCGTGGGGTTCCTGGAATTGTGTGCACTTTCCTGGAAGAAGTGTTGAAGGGTGTAATGGCTTGTGCAGAAAGCATTCAAAGACTGGAAAGATATCAAGGAGAGACAAGGCAGCTGGAGTTTAGGCAGAGCTCTCAGATTCAACTCTCATGACAGGTATTTCTCTGGCTGTCACTGTCTCAGGAACTTGATGTTGCTTACACCCAAAGTGGTTTGGCTTGAATAAAGGTTAGTGGAAGAAGCTGACTTCCATGCTAGCCAAAAGCAATTGGCCTTTATTGAAGGAAGCATTGCGAAAACAGAGGATCAAACTTCTGGTTTCCATGTGGAATTAAAATTAGAGTAATTCTGGGACCATCACAGTTAGGCTGAATATGTGCCCTTGCAATCTGGGGTTGGGAAGAGCAGTTTAGGTGAAGCAAGGACTTACTCTGAATCTTTTCCATGGTACTTTTCAGTATCGTGGTCTGTGTAAAGATTAGATTTACAGTTGTGGCTGTTTTTTCAGCTTTGGGTGGGGTCAGGAGAAGGAATTGCCAGAAATCTCCAGAGCCAGTTCATTCCTGTGAGATTTCTGGTCTGATATTTTCTTGAAAACTCAAGAGGTTTGGATTAGTCTCCAGACTCCATCTTTCTGGAGAGCTTCCCACCCCTTGTGAGGCTGTGTACACACCAGTTTTCCATTTCTCTAGGGGTAATAAACATCAACCCATAGTCTGGATGATGTTGAATTTTCCTCTGAGTTTATAACTGATGTACAAAGAAGCACAATTTTCTGATAGATCCAGTAATCTGTAATGTCTCAAAGCTTATGAAAATAAAGTGTGGATGTGAAAAGAGACGTATGATAAGATGAGCTGACACAAAAATGCTGCCAGAAAAAGCTTGCATTTATTAGCCAGTGGCTTCTTTGTTTCCGCAACGTGTGCTGTTGGTGAAACAAGCAGTTTTGCAAGTGAAACTATTTTAAGGCTAACAGGCCTCTGGAATTGATTCTTTTGACCCGCACCCGTTAGCAACTTTCTGGTCGTCTGGACCAGGTAGCACAGATGCTCCCTTGAGCGTTGTGGAAGCTGCAACTCAAGTAGTGTTTCAGAGTCATACCAATGTGCTTTCAGGGCTGACTGGGGAGGCACTGGTGTGAGAATAGCTGAGTGTTTAACACTGTTATCAAACCAAGCGTGAATGAGGGCTCAGCTGCCTGCCTCGGTGCTGTTCTTTCTGTTTGAAAATTCATATCATATCTTTCTTTAGAGAGACAAAGTGCTCCTGCTTCTGAGGACGATACCTGTCCTTCCCCACCCCCAGAGCGTGGGCCCTCGGAACGTCTCTGTTCATCGCGATGACAGCTGTAATTATCTCTGACTGAAAGCCTATGGAACGCCGCAGGCAAATACTGGAAGGGGGGCAGCAGTGTGGCAAATGTGCTGCCTTGTGATATAAGGGTGTTTGCCTAGAAGATACCAGGTTTGTCATTCTCTGCTCAGCCTTGAGGAGCTGGAATCCTTTTGTGGTCAAGATTTGGGGAACGACTGATGAAGGCATAAAAGACATTTCAAGGAAGAAGATTCATTCTTGTCTGCTCAAAATCTATCAAAAGTTATCAATCAGTTGAAGCGGGATATAAGCAAAAAGTATTGAGACAATGTTTTGCTCTGCAACCATCTTAAGAGGGAGAATGATTTTTGTGGAATACTAAGGCTTTGCTCTGATAATAAACCTAGTTTCTTTTTTTCATATTCAGCTTTCTCATTTTACATATGGATAATGAGACCACTTTAGAGAACAGCCTTGACAGTCTGTTGGTGTTTCCTGTATCCCTTTGTTCTTTGTGCCCTCTGTAAATCTCCTAGTCATCCTGATTCTACAGCAAAGAAAATATCTGCACTTGGGCCATTTTCACTGGCACTCATAAAGGCTTTTTTCCCCCCATTTCCCTTGTATGTGAAAAAGTCATATTTCTGCATGCAAGTGTTAAACTACTCCTGTTAAAACTGGACTTAAGCATGTAGCCTCTTCCTGAGAGGAGACCAAGAGTATTGCATTTAGTGATCGGCTTCTTTTCCCCCTTTTTTGTCCCATGCAACATTTGCAAGAGTTGGGTGTGGAGAAAGCAATGGTCAAGCTTCTCACCTCATGCTTTCAGCATACCTGCAACCAGTGAAGATGTGAGGGGAATTGACATAATGTCCTGGTTTAAGTGAGAACAGAACTAATTCTCTTCAGTGATTTTACTTTTCAGTTCAGTTCTAACTCACTGCACTGCCTGCAGTCAGCAGCCTCTTTTCCCAGACAGTGTCTGCTGCCAGCAGTGGTAACACCCCACATTTGGAGTTACTACCAATGGTGGGTGTGCAGACCAAGGCCACTGCTGGGGCTCATGCCCCACACTGGGGGTGCAGAGAGTGAAAGGTGGCACCCGCAGGGAGGAGCAGACAGGGCAGGGGCCCCCAAACTGACCAGCGAGGTATTCCATCCATATATGTCATATTGGGTATAAAGCAGAGGGATCTGGAGGGTCTGTAGTTTTTGGTTTTGTTTGCTTGCTAGCTTGCTAGTTTGCTCACTCGCCCTCTCTCTGGGGGCTCCCGGGCTCTTCCCTCTTGTACTGCTTTGCTTGGCTTGGCTCAGCTCCTCTTTCGGTTCTTTCCTCAGAGCATCCCAGGAGGACTCTGTCCATCTGCCCTCGATCCCAGTCGGTGTGTTCCTGAGCCCGGTACCAGAATCCAGCTCCTGCACACAGCTCCCGTCTGCTGCGGGGCCTGGTCTGGGACCCCCAGTGCCTGCTGCACAGCACCAGTGGTGAGGGTGATGGAAGTGCCATCAGGGGGTTGGGTTCGATGCTGGGTTTTTATAGATTTGTACATACTCTAGCATTATTATTATTCTCTTTAAAGCTGTTCTAGTTTCCTTTTCTAATCACCGAGTCTCTCTCCCTTACTCCCTTTCTCTTCCCCTTTGGGGAGGGAGGGGGGTTCACAGAGAGCATCTGTTCTAGGCCTAAGGGGCCGCCCTGACCCTAAACCGTGACACATAGTAATCTATCCTTCTTCCTCTCTTCCTCTTTGTACAAGTTAACTCTAGTTTTCAGCAGTGAAAAGGTTTGTCTCCTGCAAACAGCTGGCTACAAATTACACTTTTACAGAAGACTTCGACAATGGTCCTTTGATCGCGGGTGTCCTGAAAAGACCGTATTGCCTGGTGCTGGTTTTGCTTATTTCCAGCTGTTAAATCACACCAGATACCTTCCTTCTGGTGTTTGGTGTGGGTTTTTTTAATTTAAGCAGCACATATAATTGCTAGGGAGAGGTTATGTAAAAAAGAGCAAATGGGAAGAAAAAATTGCCTCTGTTGCAGTCAGTGAGGAAATGTCAAGAGAACCATCATTAATCTTGAATCAACACTTATTAAAAAGCTATAGCTTTTTGCTGGATGTATCCAGCAGACCTGGACAGGTTTGCTTAATATAACTTTTGGCATGGAAAATTTCTTGCTTTTCCCTTGAGATGTCCCCCAGAAAGGACTGCTTTGTGGTCTGTCTGCACACAGCTCTTAGAACTACTGCTCCAGCTCATTGGTGACTTACCACTTCATACTTCTGAGGCAGAATACACTGCAGAGTTCAGATTTTCCCTGTGGGTCTCTGAGGTGTGACCATAGAAAGCACAGCTCTGTCTCCTGTGAATAGATACTGACCACCCCTTGGCGCCCTGTGAAAAGCAAGGTTTGCTCTGGAGTCCCAGGCCAAATGTTTCCTCTTTTTCCCGCTATTTTGTGCATGGCTGTGCTCTGTCCCAAAGGTGTCTGTGTTCTGGTGGTATTAGGTATTAGCCAAGTTCCCTGGGATCTTCCTCGCTGAAAGGAACGATGGAAATTCAATCTTTTTTGAAGCTGTGTGTCAAAATGCTAACGGCATGTGCCATCCTGTGGGTAGAAGGCAGGAATTTGAGGACAGCAAATACTCATCTATGTAATACTTGTCTATAGGATACAGAAATAGCGTTACTCATGCACAGTATGTGCATTTACGTGCAGCTACCGAACTAATCCTGTGCAGACAGCTCCAGCGATATATCAGAGCAGGTTTCCAGGGTCCCTCGGGCTCAATACTCTGCCTAGGAAAGGTGTCAATGACAGATTTTTCTTTTGAGTTACTAGGTCTCAGTACATGATCAAAACCAAGCCAGCGCTTCCCAAGAGAGGTCCCGGGCTATTAAAAAGTGTACGCGCTGTCTGCCCACCTACTTGGGTGATCTCAGAGCACTGAGCACTTCCAGTCCCTTCTGTAATGAGACAATTCCTGTTTAGGCTCTTGCCGAAGACCCCTGGATTGCACAATAAGAAGGTTTCACCATGAAGATGAGTTATATACATCATTTAGGGGAAAAGTCTAGTCTGCTTACAAGCGCTTTTGGTTTTAAGGTTTGCTGTCCCTATGAGTTTTGGGAAGTGACTTAGTGCATATTAAGCCGTGAGTGAAAGCAATCAGTACAACTGTGTTATTGTCATTATGACTCTGGGAGGTGTCTTTTAGTAGCAAAACCCAAAAAGGGAGACCATGGCCAAAGCAGTTTTACTGAAATAAGCTGCATACTCTAAGCATTAATGATACTCCCAACAATAATTCCCAGCAAGACATGATGGCTTAACCATCGCATCGGTTTGCCTCTCTCTTGGTCAAAACAGCCTTCGGTCTTCTTCTTTTTTCCAGTACAATTCAGTTAATTATTCCCAGTTCCCTCAATGAGTCTGAGCTCCCGCTGGCTCCTGGAGCAATAGTAGCTCATTGTTGCAAATGGGCTTAATCCAACGTTAGAAGACTTTATTGTCTCTAATAGAAAATGGCATGAATAGTAAAGGAAAAAATGTGCGATGTTTCCTGCAAGGCTTTAACTGTTCTCCTGGGTGTACGATTACAACATATGCTAGGGAATAGCTCTGAGCAGGGTGGTGGTGGGGATAAGGAGCTCTGGCAGCACTGCTCACCCCTGCCTGTCTGTAAGCCTCCTTACAGTGAGCTGCTTGAGAGGAGGGAAAGGGTGGGAGACAGCTCTTCTTGACCTGCACATGCCACTGCTTTTCAGCCCCTTGGGCCTCTGATTCGTCTTCAGGAGGCTTGAAAGAGAGGTAGAGCAAAGCAGAATGAGGGCTGATAAGAAATTTGTGGGCCCTTTGGTTGGCTGCCTGCCCTCGGTTTGTAAAAAGCATTTTAGTTCCAGGTGTCTTAGTTCTCTTCAGACTGGGTTATGTTGACACGATGCCTCAGGCATTTTGGAAGGAGTAGGATCATCGGTGTTGGACCCAGGACTGCAGAACATTTGACAGCGCTGCAGCCTTTCTAGAGGCGATTTAGATTCTCAAAACTCAGCAAGCAGCTGGGGAGTTCTGGACGGTGTTTGGAATGAAGGACAATGTTCAGTGGGATCTTGTAGCCCTGTCTCTGGATAGACCTTGAACCTATATTGTGGGTTTGTCACCAGTTCTGTCACTGGCCCAGTCTCCTGCTTTTCCTGGTAGACTCCATGGATGGAGCTGCTGGGAACCAAGTATCCTAGTAACCTAGACTACTGGAACAGCCAAGGTTAGCTTCATTCCTGCTGCCCTCTGAGCACTGGACATTCAGTATCACATCTGTGATGAAACTGAAGTGTTGTTACTGTGCACTTGGGCACTTCTTATTTGTTGCAGGGCTAGAGCTGTTTGACATTTTCTTCTGTTGTAAAAGTACGGCTTTTCTTGCTGATGCTCCTCAGAGTTCCTGTGTCATCATGTGCCATTCTCTCAGCCAATGTGGGCAGAATCTGTCCCTTACAGGAAGATTAGCCATTTGCAGTTGTGGTAAGGCTGCCAATAAGTAGTATCACTTATTTGAGGTGAATGGGGATGTGTTTTTAGTGAGTTTTTTTAGTATCTTTCCCTGGCAATGTTTGTGACTGAAGATTCCCTTTCTTCAGAAAATTATTACAGTCCTGGCATGAGCTTTCGGCTTCCAGGTTCAGTCTACTTGCATGGCATGACCTAGTGCAAGCTGCTCAGCTTCTGAGTGATTCAATTCCATGGCTACAGAGCAGGATTCTTTCTTCTTCAGAAGAGTAATGCAGCCATAGAAAGTCAGGCCATTTAGCTCCCTCGTGGCTGCTACAAAATGGTTATCTTGGGATTCTTATTAGATCAAGAAACAAAAAAACCTTGTGGAATGGGAGCTGCTTCTGACTTTTACTATTGGCTTCTTAGGTGAGGTCCAGAGGTGGAGGGGATCTGTCCTAATGACACGCTTAGGAATTTTCAGTCTATCACCTTCCTTTTCCCCTAACCCAGCATTCACTGAATTTAAAAAGAAAAAAAAAAAAAAAGGAGCTGTAAAGGGTGGACTCTCTTGGCATGTGTTTGATGGCTTACGAATGCCTCTTGCTAATAAATGTGCATTTGTTCTGTTGGCTGCTCAATGGCAAAACTATTGGAAAACCCCTGCTCAGGCCATACAGGTTCTGATTACTATCTTTAGTCAGCGTTTAGGACTTGAGGATAAAACAGAGAGTTTGACCTTCTTCTGTTCTTGGCTCACCCGTCTCTTTGTTGCAGGTCTCTCTGTCCCTCAGACGTTGGAAGGCATCTCTGTGCCTTTGCTCAGAAGCCATTCTGCAGGTATTTTTATACAGCAACATTGTGGTGTCTTTCTTGCACCCTAAGAAAATGCTCTGCGTAAAAACTGATGTTCTCTTGCAAGTCAGCCTTGCATATGCATGAAGTATAAAGGTCATAAATTTCTAATAGTGTTGGAGGAATAAGCAGGAGCATTGCCCCTTCTGGAGCTCTGACTTTCCTCCCGGGAAGGCCCCACGTTGGGTGGCACAGGGCATTCACTTCCTCCCAGCAGACATCCAGTGTGCCCGCTGCTGTGACACTGCTTGTATCCTAACATCGCGTCGTCCTGCCTGTTGCCAGGGAGAGTCGTGTCATGGTTTTAGCACGGGTAAATGGCTTTGCTGACATTAGTCCAATTCCATTAGCAGGGTGGAAAACAGCAAGAGCGGATGGTAAAATTGGCGTAGTGCACAATGGAGCCGTGGCCCTTTATTCTGCAGGCTTGATTCTCTGTCATTGCAGTTTGCCATTGATTTAATAGACAAAATAAAACATAGATGCTCGTAAAAGGTACTCGGTGACTGTCAGTGCCTTGCTTTCCTGAGGAATTCAAAGTTAGAGACATAAACTAGACTGCAGCAAACGGTATCTCTCCAAACATGTAAGAAGCCAGAACCTAGAATGTGCCATGCCACCTTGCACTGCCTGAGGCATACATGAGGGAGATGTTCCTATTGACTGAAGGACTTGGTGTATAATATTTGCATCACTCTGGGTGTTTATGTCAGTGATGAAGCTGTTGGATAAAATAAGTATTTGTACATAAGCTGTAAAATCATAGTTTGCAAACTTGTAAGAGTGGGGTTTTGTTTTGTCTGGAAGCATATAGTGGAAAGGTAGGACGAGACTGAAGATTGTGCTGGCAGATAGGCCTCAGACTTCAGTGTCCAGTCCTCTTCACGGTGTGTATCTTTGGAATTTCCAAATGTCAGATGACAGCATTCAAAATAAGTACAAGCTGAAAAGATCTGTGCTATGAAATTCTGCTGTATTTGGTTTTTTACTGATCTACTTAGGATGAAGTGTGTCGGCTTGCTTCAACTTCAGTTGACCATAACAGATAATGTATCTTCTGCTGATTTATGTATCCTGACAATTAACAAAAACCATGACCAAGTAATCCTTACTTCAAGACCTTTATATTGCCAGTGATCATTTATATGTGATCATTTTTCATCTCCACGTTTCCATATTGGTTGTATAAAACTTGGAAGCTCCCACATTACCAGGCTCTTTCATAAAAGCATAGCATTGAAATGCAAATTTTCCCATATATAATGCTAGTTCAAAGAAGGGACTAATCTGCTCTTTGAGTCCATGGGGTATAAGAAATGAAGCAAAGGGTTTAAAGAACACCCCTTGGAAACATTTTCTAGCAGAAGGAATATAGAGCATTGGTAGGCAGCCTGGGGTGGCCGTGGAGTCTCCATGGCTGGCAGCATTGA
This sequence comes from Chloroceryle amazona, assembly GCA_027560015.1. Classification (NCBI taxonomy): domain Eukaryota; kingdom Metazoa; phylum Chordata; class Aves; order Coraciiformes; family Cerylidae; genus Chloroceryle; species Chloroceryle amazona. Next base: position 12,409 of record JANHFX010012202.1, on the reverse strand, counting down.
AGAGAAGCCTTTGTGCAGAGTGCCAGAGGTGCTATTGATCCTGAATTTGGAGTAAAAGGGGGAGATGGTTTTTGAAAGCCTTACTGGTCATCTTTTCTATGATCTGGTTTCTTGCAACCATGTATATAAGAATCATTGTAAAACACTTAGCACACCATTTCAGAGGGTGTAGGTGTTTTTCACTTATTTTTAGAACTTGACCTTACAAGACTGAAAAATAACTTTTTCCTTCTGACTTTTGTCCTTCACTTGGCAAAGATTAGTTAAAAACACAGAGATGGAAAATATTTAAACTTTAAACTAGTATGAGCTTTTCCTTTTGTTATTTGTTTGTGTGCTTGTTTCATTTGTGATGTCAACTCCAGTCAGGGAAAAAGGTGTAACTAACCTGGCACTGCATGGAGTGCAAAAACACCTTTACACTGAAGCCCAGATAAACAGTATCCACTGCTCACTTCTTTTTTATTTTTTTTATTTTTTTTTTTTAATCAGCAGTGCTTGAAAAATTATATTGACAAATCTGGAAGACACCAGATAATAACAAGTTCAGATTTATCAGCTACTTCTGAATTTGTCCTTTTAAAACAGACACATGCACCCAGTAGTAACCAAGCCATGACCAAACACTTTCTGATCTGCCTCTGTGTGTTAAAGCTGCTGTGGTGATTTACAGGGGTTGCTGGCCCTCAGATCTGAATACAGAAAGGTATAAAATGAGTCCAAGGAAAATAAAGGTAGGAATGACCTCACCCTGTGGAGACACCGTGTCTTGCTTGACTCCAAAAAGCTCTGTAGAAGCTAGCTACATTTTAATTTGTACAGTTATTTTGATATTGTCAATGAATAGACATTAATAGAAATTATTTTTAATGTCAGATATTTGAGTATCTTCAATCTATAGGAAAGCCAGAGAAAATTATCTTAACCTCTTTATAATATGGTTTTGATGACCTTGTCCATTCATTTTTCCATGTGAATTACATCTCTTTCTTTCTGGAGTTTTATGTCTTCTCTACACTTGAAAAATCACAGATGTTGTCTGAACAGTAGGCAAGAACCTTCCTTTATTAATGACCTATCAGGCTTCTGTTGAAGCAATGTTCTTTTCCCTTAAACCTCTCCACTACTTGCTTGCCACCTCGCAGGGCCCTGGACTGAGCAGTCTGCAAAGTCTGAGACTCTCTTGAGAGCAGCCCCTTCAAACAGAAGCTTCACGCGCTGTTCCGGGTGAAAGACTTGGTCTCTGTGGGATGGGTGAAAGGGCATTTTCCATTTACTCATTTGCTGCTCTAAAAAAAAAGTCAATAACATTTACAGAACATCTTTGGAAAAAACCTCTATCTTTTATCTTTAATTTAATCAGTTGCCATGTTTTTGATTTGTCCCCGGGAAACACAGTTCTTCTGAGTTCCAGCTAAGCCACTTTTGCCTGTGAGTGTCAAACCCTCCAAGCTGATTTACCTGTGGGTTGACAGCAAGAAGTCACTTGCTGGATGTAACGTGAGGTGGCGTGTGCATGTAAAGTCTGGCTGCTGCAGCATTCCCGTACTATAAACCTAACAACATCTTGTCGCTCGCTTCAGTGAGCGCGCATGCTCTCCAGTGCCTGCCAGCCTGCACCCAGGGACTTTCAAGAATTTTTCACAGCCACAGGGATGGGAAGTTTTTTTCCTGAGCACGGGAGGTCTGAAGTCAACATGAGGAGAAAACTCTTTATGTACATATCCATGGAAGGATCCTGCTGCTACAACACTTTAAAGACTGAGCTACTGTTTCCCGGGGCTTTCCTGTCGGTGTCCCCAGGGGTGCTGTGTGATGAACATACTGACAGATTTCACAATCAGACAGTAAGAATGTGTGAGCCAGAATTTCACTGGTCTTCAGACTAACCTTTTTTACAGGTCACCATTTAACTTGTGATTTCCTTGAGGTAGTAGCTTTAAGATTTTCTTTGGGCAGGTTTTCTGGGCAAAAGTCTGCTCTGTGTCTTCTGATGGAAAGTGCTGGGTTGAGACTGGCTGCTGGATCGAGCCTCGTTCCTTCATAGAGAAAAAGCAGCACAATCTACCTTCATTTCGTGCCATCACTTCTGCACTGCATCCTTCCTTTAGACAAGTCTGGGTGAGGGTAATAAGAACATCAGCCTCTAAGGGCTAGTACATTTGCCCAGTCCCTCTCTGGAACAGGACGTGATGGCTCCTCTCTGGAGTTGGAAGATGATGCAATAATTCTACCCCAAGTGTGAGTGGTGAAACTGCCCTTTGGGAGTTTAAAGAACCTCTTCTGAAATTCTAGTGAAGTCCAGATGTCTTTTGTGATCTTTTGAGCAGTTTTAGAAGCAAAATCTGTGAGGGATATGGCTATGAATCATCCGTCTATCCTGTGTCCATGAAGAAGAAATAAAAACCCCAATCCAAAAAGAATCCATTTAATTCTGGAATTTTCTGACCTATTTTGGTGCAAGCTGGTCTAAAAGAAAAAAAAATTAAACTACTCTCCTGATGAGTTTCTCATATTGTTTACTTTTGTAACATTCTCTACGGACTGGCAGCCAGAAATGACGTCCACCCCTCGTCCAGCATCAGAGAATAAGAACTTCAGAGGAAGGAATGCGACTTCATAAATAGCAAACCACAGACACTAATGGGGAGCAGAGGCAAACCTGCAGGTTAAAAATTCATTGCAAGAGAAGACCATACATCCACACTGCCTGGAGACTCCAGCATGATTTCAGCTCTGGCGATTCTTTCTCTCCTCTGCCTCTCTTGTCCTTTCTCATCATGTCAGCAGAGAAGAGCAGGTAAGTAATTTTATTTACTTCTCTATTTTTTGGACTTGTATGCTTTCTAGAGTCCTATGAAGATTCTCTTTGGCAGAAGGGAAGGAGGAAGAACATGTCTTAACATTCCAGCTGCGACTACTGTAGCCCAAAAGCAATGTTTAGGGATTTTGTAGTTTCATATGAAACTTGAAGTTTAACTGTGTAAATGTTCAATCTTAGGATTTTCCCCAGTTTCCCTCCCGAGCAGTGCAGTATTTTTAGGAAAACCATTCAGTCTGGGACAACTGGAAATTTTGTTGTGTTTTGTAATGACCTGCAAGAGACACTTTTTGATCTGCATTTTGCATGTGATGGAAGTTGAAAACCCAGACGATACAGAATGTCTGACAGTAGGATCCTTGGATGTTCTCTCTGCTTGTGCACACAGACCTCAGGGAAGACCTGAGTTCTAGGAATCTAGCCATGCTAAGTGCATTGCAAAAGTTCCTTTTCTCCAAAGAGGCCGTTAGGAGAGTGCTCAACCCCAGAAGGATCTGTGAGATCCAGCAGATCAGACTGTACCAGAGATTCAGATGTGGGCTTGTGGAGACAGAATGAGTCCACGGAGAAGGATGCACAGTAAGGAAATGTCTGCAAGTGCAGAGATTTCCTTTGGAGAGCTCTCCCGAGTGTTTGAATTATTATTGTGAATTTGAATATTAAAAAAAACCAACAAACTTCTATTTTAAATTGCATCTTGCTACCCGGGACGGAAGATTCTTCCCAGGAATAACAGAAGCTGCCTGAAGGCTTCCTGCAGAGCTTATTCAAAACCTCTGTTTGAAGTTAGAAATTATATGCAAGCTTCTTGTTTTCAATAAAATAAGAACCATCACTTTAATTCAGTCTTTGTGTCTTAGAATGACACATTTGTGGTACTTTCAGTTTAGTTCCCAACCCAGAATGTATTGGAGAGGTTACAAATATTCATGAAGCCCTCTTGGTTCTGTACGGGGCAGACGCGGGAGGCTTTTCAGGCTCATCTGTCAGGTGGGAATGCCAACCCCGGTGTGCTAAATCAGTAGGAAAGGCTCGCGCGCCGCCTTTGGCACTGGCAACCTCTGCGTATTCAAGGGGGCAGACCCCTAACTCCAGCTAATTTTCCCCTGAACATGCAGTGCTGTTTTGAGAAGAACCTGCTGTTTTTTCCTTCATAAAGGTTTGCTTACGCTGTAGGCAAGGTGTGACTTCTGTTAGAGAATTGATTCATCTAGAAAAAAAACCCAGAGGAATGAGGTTGTACTTTCTCACGGCAGATGGGAGATACCAGAGCTGAACTTTCTGTCCAGTTGTTTCCAAACGGTTCAGATTTTCTTACAACGTACGTAACTCTAGAGAGGGTGAGCTACTTACACTCATTCTTCTGGAGCAAAGCTGGAGTGTACGCTAGACTTTAGCATGTCTCAGAGGACCAGGCAAGTCCAGAGTCTAGCAGATGGGAGGGAGAAGTCACATTGGTCTGCCCTAAATGACTTTGTCAGGTGATTTATATCCTGTGTTGAGCACAGCTTCAACAGGATTTTGCAACGTTGCGCAGGGGAGCAGATGTGTCCTTTGTGCCCCAAAGCCACTCCATGGCAACTTGAAACTGCTGCTACCCAAAAAGAACCTGTCACCAGCAAGAAAAAATGTCTGTACCTTGAGAAGAGGCGAGGCAGTGGCTGATGTGCCAGTTTTCCACGTTCAGTGCTTGGCAGCACGTTTGGGATAGACTGGGCAAAGACCTTTACTTTAGCGGTGCCCTTCATAACAGCTTCCACATCACTGAATTGCTAATTTGCTTCTCTTGGCAGCCAAGCCTTGCTGTGTGTGAACTGCAGAGACCATGCCAGCTTAGCAGCTACCACAATGGCCAGCCTGCCAGGCCCGTTTGTTTGCTGAGGGGTAACTGTTACCTGCCTGACAGGCACTGCTGATTGTCACCATCTGCCCTGCCCAGAGCAAGTTCTACCCTATGTGCACGTCTGTTAATTCCAGCAAGATTCTAGTTAGGAACTGGCAGAGGCTGCTGTTGAGGAGTCTGTATCTTTAATATATAACTTTTAAGATATATTAGAAGCTAATAACATTGGTTCATTTCTACTCCTAATAGCTCTTCTGTGCTTTTCCCAAACACTTTGGGAATTTTTAGGTGGTGAAGTTGGGCCAGAAATGCTGGAAGAGATGAGAGAAACTAATCGTGTGCTAATGGAAGTTCGAGACTTGTTGAAGCAGCAGGTAAGTGAAAAAGGGACCCGATTCTTTACATGCTGCGCAAGAGAGATCTCTGAATTCTCTGCCTTACGTGCCGAGTTCTGGAACTGGGGGGCTGCTCCTTTCATTAAATGAAACTGAGCAATAGAATTACTGCACCGCAAACCAGACTCAAGAGGGGGTCTCACAATCACGTGAGTAATTCTGAGATAAAGCAGATGCATTAGAATTCCAAATTCTGCTGCTTAGAACCACAGCTGCTGAAAAGCAGCGTGCATGAAGAATGGACTCCTAAATAAAAGGCACGCACACACCATGGCTATGTATTTAACTGGAAAAACAAGTCACTTTTTCCTTGGTTTTGTGGGCTCATGAAATCAGTGGAGAGTCCAAACTTGGAAAATGGATGAGACCTTTCAGCCATCTATTAGGGTCCTGGAAAGGGAAGTCGTATGGAGTCTAAACAAGCTCTGTATTCACTCTTTCCTCTTGTTTTATTGCTAAACCTTTCTGGCTCTGGTAGCTTCTTAGGGAATTTGGAACTTCTTGGGTGCTTAGATCTCTCCCCATTTTAATGAGGCGACGGTGGTTTCTCTGGTCAGCTCTTTTAAGTATAGAATAAGGCTCCATTCTCCCTCTCGCCACTCTGGGAGCTGAGGGTAGCAGCCCCTGCTTGCCAGATAATTGGAATGTCAGACAGGTCTCTGTGCCAGTGCAAACTGGGCGGCCTCTAATCTGCAAAAACATCTGTTGCGTTGAGTTACTCTCACATTTCAGGCTGCTGCATAAATACCCAGTGTTTACTAGGAATCGGGTCAGACATGGTTCCTGGCAGCCTCACGCAACGATTTCCAGTGTTCCCTTCCAGCTTGCTGCTACTTCTCCATGGAGGTTTTCTACTTGTTCTTTCTCTCCTCTTGCCACCTACTTTTTTTTTTTTTTTTTTTAATCCATGGCCTTTTTCTCAACAGCACTTTGAAGAAAACTCTTCCTCACAAGGCAAACTTGTGCATGCAACTGGAGATCCAAGGTGGCAGTTCATAATTTCTTAATCTGTGCAAAGATTTTCTAAAATTGATGTGTCCTTGATCCAATGTTGGCAATAAGGATGGCAAAAGGTATAACAATAAAAGGGCAGATCTACTCTTCCGAGCCAAAGGCTGGAGGATTCTTGGCACAAAGGAGCCACTGATATTCATTAGCAGTGCTCCAAACTCTCTACTCTGCTCTCTGTCACCCACTTCTAGTGGCAGGTGTTCTGGGGATTTGGGTTAGATTATCTGTGCATTAACTATTCAAAATACATGACCCCAGGCCATGTTGGAGGGAAGAGAGAATCTAATGTGGAACGTAAGCTTGTTCTTATACCTGGGATCTGGCACAGAGACATGAGTAGAAGCTTTTGTCAAAGTGAAATGACTTAATCATGGAAACAAAGTCCACGGAGTACGGATGGGTGTCCCAAAACAGTGGCTGTAGGCAGCCAGTAAGGCTTTTGCAGGAAAGAAGTCTGCTGGGATTGCTATCTAAGGTGCTAGAGAGTCATATGAATGTTAGCTTGAGATTGACATGCTTACTTGTGCCTGTCCCATATTCCTTTCTTCAACAAAGGTGCTGCATCTTTGCACCGCTGATGCTACACATCCCTCTCTAGGGCTGCTATTGCAGCATCTTCTAGAGCAGAAGACCCGAATAAAGTGGATTTCTCTTTCTCTGTGATGCTTGTTTCTGTGTATTCAAGTCAAGTGTTTTTGCATCAGTGATAGAATAGTACCAGGGAGTCAGTCTGTAGAAACACTACAGCAGGGAGTGACTGAGAGCAGGGAATAGAAGCCACCTCAGCCTCCACAAAGTCTGCAACACAGGCTTTGGGGTAAGAGTTTGTTTGTGTAAGTTGCTGCAGAGTTTCAGACACCGTGTTTTCTGGCAGTGGGGCTATTAGTTTTTGTGGGAGCATAACTCACTCTTGGGATAAATGGTGGTTCTTGTTTTCTTCTAGATAAAGGAGATAACATTCCTGAAGAATACAGTCATGGAGTGTGATGCCTGTGGTGAGTTACTGACTGATTCCTATGGTCAAATGTCTCCTCCAAGTCCCTTCTAGCTTTGTGTCCAGACAAGTTGCTACCTGTGACCACCCCCCCAAAGCAAACAGCATTATTTCACAGTTACCCTGAGTGTCACGGTGTAATGCTCAACCCTACAACATTCTGCACACATGGACCAGTGTTCCATGCTGCTCTCATCCGTCAGCAGCAGCTGGAGCTATCACCCCTTTCCTGAGCATGAGGCGCCTTAAAAACCTTCTCTTTCCTTCCAGCAAAACCCCAGCATTAGCTTACTCCCAGTACTTCTGACATGAGCTTTGTTAGTGGTTTCGTGACACACCACACCATCCTTCTCAGGGTGGCAGCAGAAAGCTGCCCAGCGTGACTCCCAATAACCCAGGCCATGGCCGATGTTAGAGCTGCCTGGGAATACACACTGGCTATCCTGTGGGATACAGCTGGCTTCTCCTGAGCTGCAAGTGGAAGAGAACATCACCCCCAAGAGGCATTGCTCTGCTATTCCTTCCATCCTAGTGCTGCCACCATCCAAGCAAAGAGTTTGTTTACAGAGGATTCGGGAAACGGGATCATAAATGTTCCCATATAAATTTTGCCCTCTGCTCCCCAGTATTTTTTATTTTTTTTCTGCACTGGAACTTCATTCCAGTATATCTGGCTTTCAGAAAGCATGGTTCTTGGAGGTGCTCTATTCCTTGCCAGTACACTCAAAGGGTGGAGCAATAACTGTGTCTGCCTTTGGAGAGCTTGTCTCTCTGCTGGAAAAGAAATTAGTCAAAGCTTCTAGGACCTGCACTGCAGAAATGCTTCACTGACAGCGGTTGCTTTAATAATTTGCTCATAAAACTGTCCTGAACTTTCCGTCTGTTAATTGATTTCTGCCTTCCCCACTCACTGCTCTGCTTTATGTGTTCTCCACTGTGCTCCTTACTGCAGAACTTGAGCCTCTTGATCATGCGTTAGACAGCGCGACTCACAGCAGTTGTGTGCTTCTCTCATTATTTCTCAGAGAAACATGAAGGGTGGAGGCCTTGTTTTTAGTGAGGATTTTGCTGGTGCTGGTGGTAGTGTTGTGTTTTGTTTTGTTTTGTTTCAGGTTTTTCATCTTGGGCTTTTAAGCTGGAGAAAGTGGGAGCATAAAGTGTCCTTGCCACTTAAGAGCAGTGGGTGTGGGAGACTTGTGCCAATCCTAGATTCTGGGAAAGTTCATTCACAGTGTTGAATTGGCCTTCAGTGAAGCTCTGCATCCCATACAGATTAAATCTGCAAGTTCTCGCACGCTGTGGTTCAGGTCATGAGCATAAGGACAAAACCTGTCATTTGGCTGGAAACTTCAAGGGAAGCTGGTGTGCGGTAGTGCGGGGACAGGCTTGATTTGTTCAGAGTGCTTCTGGCTGGGACTGCAGCAGCATTTATATGGGCTAGAGTTGCCTACGCAGCGCACACAGTACTTCGTGCTTTGGTAGACCATATTGCTGTATTGCAGCCTAGAAGTGATGAATGTCCAAATAACAGATTGATTTCTCATCTGCCAGGATGCAGTGAGGTTTCCTAGCCCTGTGGAGATAACTGGTAGCATGTGGTGCGTAACACTGTGACACGAGAGCCTGCTGTGAGGGTATTCCTGCTACAAACCAAGCTGACCTGTTTACCATGCCTGCTTTCTGCAGCGGGGATTTTGGCTGCCAGCCCTCACAGTGCTATCCAGATTTCAGCCTGTGTGGGTTCTGCTTTAGTCGGGTGTCTGAGTCAATACCACCAATGAGGACTGGTCTCTGCGGAACTCCAAAAGCAAGTGCATTACACCACTGAGGAGGGTGGAAAAATGAGAGTTTTGGACTGGGAGCTAAGACTCCTGGGGGTTCTTATTTATTTTTTATCTGCTTTGACTCAGAAATCTGTGAAATTGCTGCTTCTGGCTTCTTTCTGATCCATGTACAAAATAGAGCTACAAATGCTCAACACTCTGGAGGCGAGGGAATGCCCCGTGTGTGAAGCCTGATGATATCATCTGAGACAATGGGAACACCTGATGATAGTCCCTGGCAGTGATAGTTCTGTTCTTAACATCCCTCTTGTCCTTCAGGCATGCATACTGAGGTCACCGGCCCTGTCATCACCGTGACACAGTTTAACCGATGCCTGCCAAACCCCTGCTTCCCTGGAGTGGCCTGCACTGAGACTGGCACCGGCTTCCGCTGCGGACCCTGTCCCCCAGGCTACTCCGGCAATGGCTCTCAGTGCACAGATGTCAATGAGGTAAAAAACAAGTAGGATGGGCTGGAAGTTACAAAACTTGCTTGCTTTTCTTGGAGTGTTGCAGGCTTGACTTGTGGTTATAAAGAAAAGCCTTGCAATTCCCCTAGGAGCTGGAGTTCCACAGAAACATCGTTTTACTGGAAGGAAATCTGTATCTCACGCTCCCTTAAGCTCTGTTCTGTGTTGGTTTTATATCCAGGCTAGCTAGGAATTTCTTGCTGAAAGACACATAGGCTCAAAGAAAGTAAATCTTTTAGTTTGTACCACACAGGAAGGTGAGTTTGGGAGACCAGAACAGTCCCTTTTGGTCTTACAATCTTTTGAGCTAATGGCTGATGAGTTGTTAGAGATAAGATTTATTATGTGTGGAATGTAACCAAATGCTTCCCGAGTAGTCCTTTATACAGTAAATCTTACCACACTACTCACACTGCTTTACTTCTGCCTTTAAATCAAACCTTGCTAGGACAATACTGCTTATTTTTTTATTTATTTTTAGAAAGTGGCATTTCATCAAGCTTTACTCCACTATGAATTTTGCGTGTCCATAAAACTCTCGCTCTGTGGTTCCCAAGCCACAGTCCTATGCTCACTGATCAGTCCACCAAGCAACAGTGTCTGGCAGCGCCGTATCATCTCTACACTTTAAAAACCTGCAGAAGACAAAAGGGTTGATGAGAGGTTTTGAGATGGACAGTAATCCGTTAGTGACCAACATGTGGGAACCGCTGTATTAACGTAACCCAGCTGCCAGTACAGAGCATAGGACAGGGGAAAAGCCTTGGAGAAAAAGCAAGCATTAGCAGCAACTTTGGAATGACAGTCGCTGCCCAGAGTAGTACACAAACAACTGCTCTTGTCTTTCAAAACCAGTGTAAGAAATTATCCAATTCTCTGGATTCAGAGACTGCCAGGAAGGAAAGTGTGAAGGGAAGCCAGCTCTTTGCCTGGGCAATTGATGTCACCTAAGAAGAATTAGTCCTGAAGGTTGATTTGTTTTACTTGTCTGCACATATTGAAACTGGGGAGAACAACTGAGGTGGGAAGGCTGCATTTTCCACTTGCATGGAAAGCCAGGAACTTCTATGCATTTTTTTTATTCTTTAAAAAAAAAAAAGTACAATAGCTGGAGCTCGCCCAGCAAGGCCTGCTTTGAGAGCTGCCTTCCCAGCTGGCCTGGAGCAAGCCTGCCTCACCGTTCCGCACAACCTCTTTCTCATTTCCAGTGCAACGCAAACCCCTGCTTCCCGAAGGTCCAGTGCATTAACACTTCCCCTGGCTTCCGCTGTGATCCCTGCCCTCCTGGCTTCACCGGGCAAATGGTTGAAGGGGTTGGGCTAGTTTATGCCAGGGCCAACAAACAGGTAAGGCCCACAAACTTTTTCTGACTCCTTCAGAACCCAGTAACTCTTTTCCACTCTGTAACTGTAATTTAAAGACCTTCAAAGAAATGGGGGGGGAAGTACAAGATGGCTGTGTATTGGTGGGAAGACTGATGCAGTGGGAGGAGAGACGGGCCAAGGATGTCCTAGCACATCAACAGCAAAGCAGCCTTCACCCCGAGACCTCTGCCGCGTTTACACTGGACAGAACATTGTACATCTGACACCTTTGTGGCTGTGAAGCCAGCCTGGGGAACCCTTCACACGAGGACACACAAAAGCTGATGCAGCTACTGCCTCCCGGCTTCCCTGGTAGCTACAGACAGATGAAAACAAACAGACCCAGCCAGTCTCAGTCTGGTTTATAAGAATATATTGCCAAATGCAGGAATGACACATGGCTTGTTATTTAGAGAGCTACTGGCTGGTCACAGAATGAAACCTTTGACCCTCTTGCTCCATTGACTTCTATCCTTTTACAGTAAGGAGATACTCTGACAGCTCAGCTCCGGGCTGAGCTGTGGTGCCAGGCTAAACTCTCTGCTGGCTGTGGAGGCTTAAGAGCTGCCTGTGGTCAGGAGTATTGATGGGGTCTGCCTCAGGCTTTTTTGAAGGCAAACCTTGAGCTGTGGGTCCTAATAAGGTGTGTCAGGGGCTTTGCTTCTGCATCTGGTGATACCTTAAAGATGTAATCTGATGTGGTATCTGCTCAAGAGTGAAGTTAGTGTCTATTTTGTTCTTCCTGGGCAGGTTTGTACTGACATCAATGAATGTGAGACAGGTGCCGCCAGAAATTGTGTCCCGAACTCTATCTGCATCAATACACGGGTAAGTATTACTGGAAAACCTCCCACAGATCTCTCCTCCCCATGCTCTGTGGCCTCTGTTAGATGTGGCAAGCAGCACCAGAGGAGGGTGACAACAAAGATTTGCCAGGACTTATAATTAATTCCCTATTGCTTTATCATGCAGGGATCTTACAAGTGTGGGGCTTGTAAACCTGGCTTTGTTGGGGATCAAGTCAACGGCTGCAAGAGCCAGACAGTGCGACGTTGCCCTAACGGTGAAATTAGTCCATGCCACGAGAAAGCACAGTGCATCGTGGAGCGTGACGGGTCCCTCTCCTGTGCGGTAAGGCCCAAACCTCCCAGCCTTGGGGTCTGCTCGATCCACATCCCATTGCTCTGCACTTGCTCTCCTGGGTCTGTCAGGGTCACCTCCTGGAGAGCCTTCCCAGCACAGACCTGCTCTCCACTAACACCTCAGCTACTGCAGTAGCTCTTTTGGTGCTCCCTGGAGAAGTGGACTGCTCCTGGCACCTCACATCCACTGTTGATTGATTGAGTTTTTTTGCCTGAAGCACTACAAATGTGTCAGTCACGGAGCATTACATGCAGCTAAGCAGGAAGAAGCACAGCTCAGCAACCTGCTGGAGCCAAGTTTCGTGCTGCATCTGTCTTAATAATCTGAGGAACAAGTAGAGAGCTTGTATCTGAGCTATTTAAAATGCTGTTTCACAGAATCCTGGCATGGTGGGGGTTGGAGGTGACCTCTGGAGATCAGCAGGGTCACCCAGAGCAGGGGGCCCAGCAGCACAGGGTCCAGGCGGGCTGGGAATCTCTCCAGAGCAGGAGACTCCACAGCCTCTCTGGGCAGCCTGGCACAGGCTCCCACACCCTCCCACCAAA